>JANVCC010000058.1:0-54095 GCA_025345505.1 Todiramphus chloris collaris
CCCCCCCTCGCCGCTCGCCGCACCCCCCCCCGCCGCTCGCCACACCCCCCCCGCCGCTCGCCACACCCCCCCCGCCGCTCGCCTCACCCCTCCCGCCCGTGCACGGGGCGCCTGCGCGCGGCGGCAGGGCTGTTCCCATAGCAACTGCGATCAACAGGGAGGGTGCCGGCCGCGGCTCGGCTCGGCCCGGCCCCGCTCGGCCTAGCCCGGCCTAGCGCGGCGTGCGATTCCGGGCCGTGCCTGTCCCCGCTCCGTGCAGCGCCGAGCCGCGCCGTGCCTGCCCCCGGGCCGGGTCGGACCCGCCGCCCCGGCTCCCCCGTCATGAGCGTGCCGGAGGTGGAGCCGCTCGTCTCCCAGAAGTACGAGATCAAGAGGCGCCTGGGCAAGGGGGTGAGTGCCCCGGGGGCCTTGGGAGCTCGGGGGGCCGGGCGGCGGGTCCCGCTGTCTGCGGCCCGGCCCGACGTTGCCTTTGTTTCCCGGGCCCTGCCGCTGGCCTGAGCCTGCGTGGTGCTGGAGGTCTGAGAGTTTATGGAGCCGGAGACAAACTGAAATATTTGCTATGCTTAATAGCGTGGGGGGAACATAAACCGTAGCCTCATGACTTTCCATTCCTTCTTATTGTTTTTTCACAATTTCAGAGGAAGGTAAGTGTTAGGTTGTAGCATGTGAAACCGAAAATACTTTTAAATTCTGTCAGGCATTTATTTCCTTTCAGTTGCTGGAGGACCACTACACAAAGCACCGACCTTGCGTGTACACCTGGTTTGTTATAAAATGAATCTGAGTCTCAAAGCATGTTCTCTTTGTGCCTGCCAAATTCTTTTGCATTTACTGTAACCCCATCACGTTGAGTATTATGCTACATCGAGTAACTTTTTCCCCATAAAATTATGTATTTTCATATGTGAGCCAACATTAATTGCCAAGATCTTTCTCCTCAGGCAGCCTCTAAAGACTCACTGAACTTCATGAGCACATATATCTGCTATTGGCTGCTTTAGGCACCACGATGCTTGACCTCATGGACCTTTGGTCAGTCAGACTCAGTATAGATGTTCTTGAGTCAACCAAATATTACTCATTGGCCTAATCTCTCTTTATCCTAGGTAGGTGGTGATTACCTATTCTTTCAGTCCCTCTGTTGAGTACATCCACACTGAAGGTCTGAACAGTGCTTAAGATGTTGTAGTTCACCATTCATCTGTCCTCTTTTCTCCCTAGGCTTATGGCATTGTATGGAAAGCGATCAATCGCAGGACAGGAGAAATAGTTGCTATTAAAAAGATTTTTGATGCTTTCAGGAACAGAACAGATGCTCAGGTGAGAAATCATTGCTCTAACGTGTACTGAAAGATGTGGTGGGAGTTCATGGATATTTTCAGGATTTATGTCTCTGAAAGATGTTAGTTATTTGACAGTTATGCATGTAATACAGTCTCAGCTATATTAGGATGAAAAGTGGAGCAGTAAGCATCAAGCTTTGTGTATCATGGCATCTACACAGCCACATACAGTTTGTTTCTCTTTGTGGTGTTACGTTCTAGTGCCGAAGCAGAGAGAGCACACTTGTGACTCTCAGTGAGCAACTTGTCTTTTTCTTGCCTGCCTACCATGTAAGGGAGAGTTTCCTCTGCCTTAGAGGTTAGAATGGATTTAAGCTTCTTGTTGGAAGTCCATACTTTGTTCTGTCATTTTTTTTGAGGTGGTAATAAACTTTTTTTTGTTGTTTATTTCTAGAGAACATTTCGAGAGATTATGTTCCTGCAGGTAATGTCCATTTTCCCCTCTCCTCTGATTTTTAATTATCTCTGATGCTGTTCACGTATTTTCTTCCCATTCTTTTTCAAAATGCAGTGTTCAGTGTTGACAGTTCTATTCATTTCTTTTCTGCACCATCTTGGCAAACTCTTTCAATGACTGGGAAAAAAAAACCCCAATTGAAATGGGAGTTGGTCTTATTTTTGCCTTTGAGACATGTCCTGTTCTTTCACCATTTTCAGCCATAAGTCTACTCTGGGATCATCACACTGACTGCACTTTCTGTCACTACTTTGAGCCCAGAAAATGTTTTCTTAAAATTTAAATGCCACGATTCTGAGGCGGGGCTGGGATGTGGAAGAGATTTACATACCAAAATATTTTTTCTCCATCACGTGGGAAGCAACTTGGACACTTAAAATAACCAAAGCAAAACTAATGAAGAGTCTGTATTACTGGTTCAAATTACAAAAAGTTAATGTATTTTAGATACAAGCATAGGTTTTATGGTGCAACTATTTATCATTTTATACTCAGGGTAGTTCATGAAAGCGTTGGCTTATTGTGAAGTGTTCACATTGTCTCGAGGTGCACAGAAGTGTTAGCTCTAGAAAAGTTGTTAAGGCTGAGGATGAAGTAATGAAGATCCTGACAGTATTGTCAGTCTGCAAATGTGAACTTGCCTCCAGTTGATCTGTATTTAGGTATCTATTTCTACGTTCTCTCATCACCCATTACAGTCAGGTCCATCAATGCAGCCTGTAGAGTGTTTCAGCCTACCATCAAATAGACACTTTCTGATCGGTTGGTATTTTAATTATGAATGTTGATGGCAATTTTGTTCTGTTTTCACTGTCACTGTATTTCTTTGTGTCCCATAGGAAGTAAGAGGTGCATGATGGTGATTGCAGTTTATTCTTAAAGGGTATAGAGGGATTTTTGGAACTAATGTCTCAGACAACAGAGATTTTGTTGTTATGCTTTTGGTTTTGGAGTGTATGTGTGTATTTTTTTCTCAAAATAACTGTCTGGCTTCATACTGTGGAGCAAGCTTAAATCCTTTTATTTATTCAGTAGAAGCATAATGAAGGAAATAGCATGCTAAAGTTTGTTCTAGATAAGAATACAAAGTGAAATAGAGACAGTTGGGTCTCTTCCCTCTGCAGGAATTTGGAGAGCATCCAAATATCATCAAGCTGCTTGATGTTATCCGGGCTCAGAATGACAAGGACATCTACCTCATCTTTGAGTCCATGGGTGAGACTTAGCGTCACAACAGCCATTTAAATACAGCCTCTCTCATGAGCTATCTTTGTTCCCTGCTTTACCTTGTTAGCAGTGTGATGATGACTTACATGAATGTTCGTGTAAGTAGACATAAATAGGAGCTGTACAGGTTTTTATATGTATATATATCAGTTGTGGTTAAATGGAATACCAGTGAAACTTTAAACAGAGTAATAATTACACAAGAACAGGCTGGTTGAGATGAAGAAAATATTGCATTGAGCACAAATTAGACAGCTTCTAGAGACAGAAGAGTGGTACATGGGAAGAGGCTATGTGCAATTTTATTATAACACAAGTATGCAATAATGGAATGGTTACTGTAGCATGAGCCACAAGTCAAACTGATAATACAGAGAGATTGCAGTACTGTTAATTTCCATTGCGGATGCCCTCGAGAGATGACAGTTTGGACTATGGTTTAGTCTGGAGTCTGGCCTTGCTATGAGGATCTTACGTTCACAATTTGGTAATCCTTTACTGATGTAAATATATTACTGATGTAATATATTACAGAGACAGATTTACATGCTGTGATTAAGAAGGGGAATTTGCTGAAAGATATCCACAAGCGTTACATTCTCTACCAACTCCTGAAAGCATCTAAATTCATCCACTCAGGAAACGTTATTCACAGAGATCAGAAGGTATATTTCATAGTCTTTATCCTTCACTCAAGTTTTCTGTTAAACACTAAATGGAGAAGTATGAAAAGAATAATACTAGTTAAAAAAATCTTGATAATAACCTTCTGCCATTCAGAGAGTAAAAAGCTTATTAATTTTCCTTTGTTCAATTCAGCCTTCAAATATCTTGCTGGATGCAGATTGCTTTGTTAAACTTTGTGATTTTGGGCTGGCTCGTTCCTTAAGTCAGATGAATGAGGACCAAAGCAACCCTGCTCTAACAGAATACGTGGCAACACGCTGGTACCGAGCCCCTGAGATCTTACTTTCTTCTCGGAGGTAACTGCTTAGTATGAGCGAAGGGATGGGATCCTGTAGTTTCTTCCCCACTGGGAAAATTTACTGTCTAAAAGTCTTAAGTCTTTTCATTTGACATGTCATCAGACACAATGTCACGTTTTCTCAACGTGCATTTAAACTTCGGTTCGGCAACACAAAAATCTCTCCGTACACGTATGTTTCCTTCCTGGCTTCTTAGATTGTCTGTTACATACATTATCAGCTGATCTGTTTGCCATCCTTTCTCTCACTAGACTTATTCTTTCTCCCCTTAAACCTGCAGCTTTACAAAATGTGGTTGAGTACCTTATTCCTCTTTTCCAAATTTGAAGAGTTTTTTAATAGACCTTAAGGAAATATTCTGTAATCAAATATTAAATAAGCATCCTGTTAGTTAGGCTTAGTCCTTTTCCTGAGTTAAATATGCAAAATCTAATTGATCAGAAAAGAAATGAAATATAGGTTGTGTTAGTATCCTACATTTGAAATGCGGGGGGTTAAACTGTCATTAAGCTATTGTTTGGTGTTTACTTTAAGCAATTCTAACTACTTTCTAGATGTATTATGCCGTGAAAAGTCAGTTGTTTCCAAACAGCAACTTGCATTTTCACTGTTGATCATACGAACATTGTCCTGGCATTTAACTTTAATGTATTTTTCTCTATGGTTCCCTAGAATAGACTTCTAGTAGGATCAATCCCCTTTTTGTTCTATGCTTGCCAATTTAATGATTCCTGAATCTAATTCACTTTATAGTTAAAACCTGTGAGCATTTGTTTTCAAGGAGTCATCAAGCTTGTTTTTCTAGCAAAATAGGCTAATGGAGATGATGTACCAGGTACAGAAAAACATTTCCTTGATTTAGTCAAAACTCTGTTCCGTTCTATTTGTAGTTACACTAAAGGTGTAGACATGTGGAGCATTGGCTGTATTCTGGGAGAGCTGCTACTTGGAAAACCTCTTTTTCCTGGAACATCAACAATGAATCAAATAGAGCAGATCTTGAGGGTCATTCCTGCCCCATCCCCAGAAGGTAGGACTCTTCTGTGGGGAAAGGTATTTAAAGAAAAGATTTAAAGAGTGAAAGAAAGCAGCCCAGCTGGATCAGGGAAGAAAATCTCTCTTGCAAGTAGTTCTAACATCTTTCCAAGAAAATTAAAGACTTAATTGTGAAATATTAGTGTTAGCGGAAAATAAGCCCATACTTAATTATTAGATGAGAAACAAGAACCTGGCATTCAAAACATTTTTGAGATCTATCAGAGGATAACAGTTTAAAACAAAGTATCATACTTCAGTGGGACTTGCAGAATAAGTAAAGGTAAATTGGACTTTTTGGTCTGGAGATCTAAACACAGAAGTGAAAGCTAGAGTACATACATGTTAAATCCAGAAGGTGGTAAAATGTTATTATTATCATCAGTAGTATTAGTAATATTATTATTATCCTCTATGAGTTCCAATCTAACAGCCCATACACTTTAAAAACTTTTACATGTTGATATGTTCTAACTGAGATAGCAAATAGTTTTTATAAAAAAATAACTACCTCCACTTTAAGGGCATCACAATTTTGGAGAATTCCATTCTAGCTTAAAATTATTTGTAGTTTCTATTAGAGATCTGGTTGCTGTGAATGAAATATGAATTAAAATGAGTGTGTAAAAACTGCCAGCTAGAAGAATAGATGTCACTGAGAACAAAAAATGCTATTCCATTCTCAGCAATACAATTGAGGAATGTGTTGATAATGTTGAAACCAGAAGACCTGCACTCTAAGACCACACCACAGAACAAATGACTCACTAGCAGAAGGTGCTATGTCCTTACCACAGGACAATGGCTACAGGGTTGCAGCATATCACAGGCACAATTTCTTTTAGCCAAACAAGTGAAAACAGACACTTGTTCAAAACACTATTGTAAACAAGGAAAACTAACCTATGAGCAGCAACTTTGCCTAGGATTTGTGAGGACCAAAGAAGCAAGATTCTGAAGCAAAACCAAATTCCATAGCAACTGTTGAGTCTTTGAGAGTTTATGTTCAGAAAACAGTTAATCGTCACCAATCAAAAAGAATGCCAGTGGATGTGATAAGGGAATCAATAGCTGCTATCCCTTGTTTTCTGTGTCCCACACAAGTGATCTTGGCTAGATAGTTTGGCCTCGGATATCTTGGTGCTTCTTTCTATGTGGGTATGGGAGTGCAAGTTTATGAAATATATGGTAGAATGAGTAGGCGTTAAGAAAATCAGCTTAGAAAATTTGTACCCAAATATTATATCCTCCTTCTGTAAGCTCTTCCACTGAGTTTTATTAGGATAATTTCCTATGTTAATCTCAAATAATTGCTTTCCTTCATAAACTGTGTAGCTCGGTTACTCCTAATCTTGGCATTAACAGTACCTTTCCATTACTGCAGATATTTTGGCTATGCAGTCAGATTACAGGGCCTCAGTTATTAACCACACGAGTTCCCGGTAAGCCTTGTATGTTTGAAGTGTCTTGGAAGTTAAATCTACTGTATGATGTTGACAAAAAGTTCTCCTGAAGTTCACCTTCCAGTGTTCATCAGTGGAAGTGATTTCTGCTCTCTACAGATTCACCTATCTCTAGGGAAGGGATGTAAAGTCTGAAAAAAACCCAACCAACCAAAACAAAACAAAAAACAAGAGATGAGAAGACCAATAACGTAATCTGTGAAGAACAAACAAAATGAGATTGGGCTTACATTCCAAGATATAGTCATGTGTATTTTCTCAAAACCAGAATATTCCTGAATCATCTGTGTATCTGGTGTCATTGAGTCACACATGGAAAGCCTGAAACTGTTCAGGCTGACAGCCTCATTCCAGGTGCTTAATGATTCTCACTGTGAATTTGTTTGGCTTTTTTTTCCCCCCTTACATTTGTCATGATTCTTTGGGATCCTCTGATTATGTACACAGACTACCACATAATTCTGCATTTATTACATATCTAATTAGTAAACATTAGGAAACTTCGTGCTCTTACAAGATCTTATGGCTACAGCAAATTACTCACTGGTCTCAAAGTATTCCCTTCTCGTGTCTGTCATGACACTAGTGGGCAGCGCTTCTCCCTGGGGAGGCCGCAATGCTCATAGCCCAGCTAGGTGTGGTATGAGTTCTCTGAATGTTTACTCATATGTTTTTATAGGTTTAGGTTAGGATGGTTCAGACCATAAGCTCTAGCAGGTCCCTTGCTGTTCACGTGAACAGCATCGTCATTTTCATGCTGACTTTTGCTAACTTCATTTGGCATCCTGGAGCATTATTCCCTTTCATTCAGGGATGCCATTTGTCCAGGGGATAAATTTGTCTGATATCTTTTACTCTTTCCACTGAAACAAGAGCAAGACTAGACTTGCAAGTTAGGCACTTTATGTAGGCTCCCAGAACTAGGAGAGCATTCAAATCTAATCACAGGGGTACGGTACTTCACCGTACTCACAGGCCTATACTTCAGCGTGTTCCAGGATTATGACACACTATTTGTGAGTGAACTCTGGAGCCAAGTGTCACCTTGATGTGATTCTAAGAACTGTAATTCATGCCTTCACTGTGAATTAGACACTGGGAGCTTATATCATTCTCTGACTTCTAGGCAGCGAGTAACATTTGAGGAGATTCTACCATCCTCTACTCCATTGTCTGCCTTGGATCTTCTGAAGAAACTTTTAGTTTTTAACCCTGATAAACGACTCACAGCAGAGGAGGCTCTGCAGCATCCTTACGTGAAAAGGTGAGAGTAATACCAATGTGCAGTTTCCCCTGATTCCTCTGTTATAGACCTGCTCTTGATGCAAGTTTTCTTTATATACATGATAGAAAAAAAGGACAAGCTAATTCTTAATTTTCTCTAACCCTATTTACACTAGAGGCCACACTAGATGATTTAACAATTTTTTTTTTTTAAACATTATATTAATCTGTGGTGATGATTTTAGTCCTAATGAATTACATTATGTGTTATCTTCTTAGGTTCCACTGTCCTGACAGGGAGCCCTCTCTGGATTATGATGTGATTCTTCCTTTAGGTGATGATACCCAGCTGTCTGTTGCAGAATATCGAAATAAATTATATGAGGTACTTTCTCCTATCCTGTTTTCCAAAATCCTAATCCTCCAGGTAACCTGCCATTCTTGCACACACTTAAAGAATCCTGTCATTTTCTTCTCTTTGCATTCCCCTAGGCTTCCCATACATGCTCACAGCTACAGCTTGGTGCTTCTTATCAGTCAGTTCCACACTGTTGTAATTTCTGAGAGGTCTTTAAATTCTCACTGGGAAAATAGAAGTCTGTAAAGCATGCTGTCTGAGAAGGACTGCCTTAGAGGAAAAGGGACTTTTTACCAAGGCCTGTAGTGACATGAAAATGGGCATCAGTTTTAAACTGAAAGAAACGTGGCTTTAGATTTAACGCAAGGAAGAATTTTTTTTATGATGAGGGTGGTGATACACTGGACCAGGTTGCTCAGGGAAGTTGTGTGTGCCCCATCATTCAAAGTGTTCAAGGCCAGGTTGGACAGCACATAGTGTTATCCTTCTGGGCATATGGATTCTGTCTTTTCCAAGGCTAATGCCCATTTTATTTAGTGGTGTTCTCCCTCAGGATATACTGAAATTGCCTGTTCAGCCAATCCTTTTTGTTAATGGTTCAGCCCATTCTTTCTTTCCACTGAGAATATTACTTCTATCCTCTTTCCAACCCTAAAGTAATTTTAAAATTATACTTGTTACCTATCCTATGAAATAAATTGCAGTTATTTTTAAGTCCTTCACTTTGCTCCTCTTTTGTTCCTCTGCTCTGACATGTAGCTGTTGTTGTCTAACCAGCTTCTCCTGTCTGCAGGTGATCCTGGAGAAGAAATTAAACAGCCATCTAAAGGAGCACAGGCAGAGAGAAAACATTCACCTGAGTCAGTCTGAATCCAGGCCACTTCTTCCAAATTCCAGTTCTGTGACTTTACCTATGTGGAAAGGTCACAGACAGCCAACACTGCCTCTTCTAAAAGCTTCACTGGTGCATGCTGGAACTACAACTAGTGTCCAGCCAGAAGAATCCAGCCAGAGTGAAGACCTAGCAAGAGCTTTATGGCAGAAATCAACAGTCAATGAGATATACAATCCTATAACACACACTGTTGTTCAAAGTAGGTACAGCCCTTCGACAGGGGTATAATCCACCACGAAGCATTATTCTGGGGAAGAAAGAAGAAAAGAGATTGAGTAGGGAAGAAGAAATAAGGGGAATTTACATGGCAAAATGAGAGGATGGAAGTGTGGGAGGAAAATGACATAAGAACAAAAAACTATTGAATGACTTTTGAGTATATGACATTCTCTTTGGCTCTTCTGTGCCTCACTCTTGACTCTATGTTATGCCTTTCTTGGTTTTCTTTGCTTCTTTACTGCCATTATCTTTTCCCATGCTCTTTTGATATGGTTTTGTTTGCTACTGCATTTTAATTTTATTATGAATATTTTTGCTCTGTTGTGAGATGAAGCGAGGTGGCTGGAGCTGACATTTTTTATGTTTTGTCCCTGCTGTTGTCAGTGTGTTCTGTATCCTCATGATTTCCTGCTTTCTCTCATGCTTTTAATTCTGCAGGTAACACAAATTCTGGTGCTGTGATCAGGAATAGTTCTGCACCACCTTCTCAACAGGCCAGAACCTCCATTACTAGGAAACTGGGAAGACAGATCACATGGGCAAATGCAAACACTCTGCTACCTCCTACAAGTGTACAGAACCTTTGCAATGTAAGTAGCAATTCTACCAAAACAAAACCAAAGTGAACTTTTTTCATCAACCAAAATGATACAGACACAAAGTATCTTACTTTGCAACTTTGTAAAGATATTTAAATGAGAGAAAGAACACACTGCTCTGTGACTAAACGAATAGGTCTTCATCAGTTTGTATTACTTAGGGCAAAGATAGGCACTGCAATTTCATTGCCTCCATGTAATGTCAGTCAAATGGTACCAGTAACCTAGTTTGATAAGGCAATGGGACTATATAGAGTATGTTCCCTTTACTAGAGAGCTTAAGACTGTGCTAATTGAAGACTTTCTGATTCTAGGGGAAATAATTGGACATAACTTACCTCTAATATGGGGCAGATTCATACAGGAACTTGCATATTGTGGTCTGCAGTGATGCAATAACTACATTTGAGGTGCTTTGTCTACTAATGAAATTTATAACCCCGAGTTGAGTTCTGTGCATGAGGCAGAGTGCTGAGAGGAAGACCATCTGTAGTAATCACCAGGAAATGTGAAGGGCACAGATGGGGCTTAAACCTTACATCTCTGGCACACGTAGTGCTTGTCTTCAGCAAGTCTGGGTTTATAAACATTAACTTTCTCCTGGAGTTTTAAGTCTAACTCCAAGCTTTCAAAGAACCCTATTACCAGTGACTTGAGCAGCAAGAGTATTTTGGTGCCTATAGGTTTATGCAGGAGTTCAGTGAATGCCTACTGAATTTAAGTACAGGAATTAGGTACTTCACAGAATGCAAAGTTAATGGCCCTTTTGTAAATCTAGGTCTCTGCTTCATTAGCAGTATTTTTTTTTTTCCACAAAGATTAATTGTAATGGATCATATGTATCAGCTAACTGTAACAAAACAAACAAACAAACACAAGTAAAAACATTTCTGCAGATTCCCTGCCTCTACTACTTCTTCCTATCTTGAGTTTTTAATGAGTCTTTTGAGATGTGCTGAGATATGACTTTTTTTATATGACTGCCCTTGTTCTAGAGGACAGGCTAACTTTGGACTCCATTCTACTTTCAATTTTATCACTTCAGACAAGTGAGGATTTGAACACCATTTCAGTGTATTGTCCAGATTGTCAGCAGCACCAAAAACTCCCTTTGACTTTGAGAATCACAGACCAGTTAGTTTTAAATTATCTTCAATGATGGCTTGTCCTGTCCAAAGTGTGCAGGTAGCAAATTATTTTTTTAACCAGATTAAGACTGTTGAATATTCACAACTCAGATGGAGAATTAGCACTAACTCTAGGATCAACCTAATGGTTTGCTGTTGCTGAACAGTGAAGGTTTCAGTCCTGTCCTCTCTGTTCTTTGCTACACTTTCTTGTAAAAGTTCTTATCCTCACTGAGTTCTTAAATGACCTCCTTGACCCTGCTTCTTCTTTCTCCTGAGCTAGTTGTCTTCTGACAAGGTGATCAGAGGAATTCTCAATATCCTATCAGAATCATGAAATTCTTGTTCTCAGCCCTTTTACCAGGAAAGACTCCTATAGTGTCTGGGGCAACAGCCAGTGAATCAAACTCTCACCTTTCAGTTAACCACAGAGGTTCGCAAAGCATAAGCTGCAGTGAAGCAGCTCTGCTTTTGAACTGTAGATTCAAATGTAATGTAGTATGTATTGTAATGTGTTAGTGTGTTATTAACTTTTCCCCATGATGGCTAATAAACACAGTATCCAGATGCAGTTTCCATCTCAGAAAGTCAGCAAGCAATTTGACTGGCAGAAGCCAGGGGGAAATGATGATGATCTGTCTTTTGTACATGCATATATTTAAAGCATTCACTACCATTGAAAACAGCCTGCTAGCCTAACAGGCCTCTGGACTTGTGCTCCAGTGCAGGATTAGTTTGTTGTATCTTGCTCTAGTGCTCATGATACACCCACTCTTAAGCCCTTCTCCCTCACATCATTCTCACCATCCTACTCTCGATCTTACAAAACAGTCTGATTTGTTTATTACTCATAAATCATTCAAAATCTGTCCTGCTCCTCAGCTGAAGCAAAATCTGTGTTCCTTATTTGTATTTTAGAAAGCTGATGACAGGGTACTAACTATCTTGGCTTTCTCGCACAGAACCCAAGAAATACTCAGTTTCACAGCAAAGAGGTTCGTCCCCTTCTGAAGTCCAGTAAAAAGGTGTTCCAGATTACTGCAAATATGGGAGCTGCTGGTGATCCGAAAGCATCAATGGGCAGTTACTCCCAGGCCTATGGAACCATATGCAAATCTGCACTGCAGAGTCTTCCAATATCAAAGTCCTCCCAGCAACACGAGCAGTGAATGTGGACATGTTCTAACCAGGCGAAGTACAGCTCAGCTCATCAGGCCTTAACTGAGCCACTAACCAAGGGAAAGCAAAATCGAACAGAGTTTGACAGGTGCCCCAGCTGAAGGCTGGTGACAGTTCTCATGCATGAGAAAGGGAGCCCACTACCCAACACCAGGCTGTGACTGCCCCTGAAAGCCCAGCACCGAGCAGTGTGATGACACAGCAGGACATCCAGGATCCTCTGTGAGCCTGGTCTCAGACTGAAAGGCGATGGGCTGTAGCATTAACTTTTTATTCTAAAAATGGCTTTTGTTATTACCAAGTGAATGAATTATTCGTATCTGTATACACCTACACCAGCTGATAATCAACATATAACTAGAAGAGATGAGTCATTCTGGTTCTGCTCAGGAATGTACTTTTACACTGAACGCACCATGCCAAGCAAGATAAAATGCTAAAAATCTAAACAAATACAGCAAAATTCTAAAATGCTAATGTAATCTGTGGCAGTAGAAATAATTACATTTCTAACTTGTCTGTTACAGAACAAAGAGGATGCAGCTAGGTTTGGGAAAGGCTGAGGAGGTATGGAATGATACAAGATTTACACAGAACATGAAGTTCAGCAAGCATAAGTGTAGGGTCCTACACCTGGGAAGGAACAACACCATGTACTGGTACAGCTTAGGGTTGGAAAGCTGGAAAGCAGCTCCATGGAGAGGGACCTTGGTGTCCTGGTGAACAATAAGTTCTCCATGGGACAGCAATGGGCCCTTGTGTCCAGGAAGGCCAATGGGCTTCTGAGGGGCATAAAGAAGAGTGTGGCCAGCAGGTTGAGGGAGGGTCTCCACCCCCTCTGCTCTGCACTGGTGAGACCACATCTGGAGTGTTGTGTCCAGTTCTGGTCTCCCCCGTTCAAAAAGGACAGGGAAGTACTGGAGAGAGTCCAATGGAGGCTACAAAGATGAAGGGACTGGAGAGGGGATCTGATGAATGGTTCCAAATCTCTGCAGGGTGGGGGGCAAGGAGAAGGGGCCAGGCTCTTGTCAGTGGTGCCCTGGGACAGGACAAAGGGCAATGGGCACAAGCTGGAACCCAGGAAGTTTCACCTCAACACGAGGAGAAACTTCTTCCCTGTGAGAGTGCCAGAGCCTGGCCCAGGCTGCCCAGGGAGGCTGTGGAGTCTCCTTCTCTGGAGACTTTCCAACCCCCCTGGCTCTGTTCCTGTGTGGGCTGCCCTGGGTGCCCCTGCTCTGGCAGGGGGGTTGGACTCAATCATCTCCAGAGGTCCCTTCCAACGCGCACCATTCTATGATTCTATGAGAACAGGGCTAGCATATACATAATAGGAGATACATACATATATATAGATATATATATACACACACACACACACACACACATCTCCAATCTTTCTCTCTAGAGCAGAATAATTTCTGTCTATCATCTGGTGGCAAACAACTGTATTGATCATTACAGTTCATTTTGGGACCTACCAATGACTGGATCTGATCCATTACTGAAAGCAGACAAAATAGGTTGACATACAGCATTCATTTATGAATTTGTATGTATATAAGAGGTTATGGGCTGTATCTGAAATGGTATATGTTTATACAATATGGAATAACCACAAGAAACTAATTTCAGCTTTTTTCCCCAATTTTGGCCACTTCTTCCCTCCTTTTCTTTTTTTCCTCTTTATTTCTAGGTGTATCTCCTCATGTTAAAATGGTAATTCCTCTTGAGTCTTGCAGGGTTTTACCACCATCTGTATTAATACGGAAATCAGCTTAATTTTTTTTTTTCAGATCAGTCAATCCGCACATTCATTTCTCAAGGTTCTCAACAGACAGTAAAATAATCATTAATTGTTACAGATATGTAAATTATGTAAAGCCTGATAAATCATATAATTACCATGGGAGCTCACATCCTAAAAAAATATCTGAAGTTTTGAAGACCCTACTAAAGTTACCTTCAGGAACCAATGCAGCCTCTTGCCTCCATCTATCACCCACATACCTGAACTGGTTTGCTGAGCTTGCCACTAGTGTCACCAACAGGTAATCATAAAATGCAGGCTAATGGGAATGGGAAGTTCAGAAGCCTAGTTCCATGTGAGAGCATTCTTCCCTGTCATCTCTTTAGACTATGGCACAAAGATCAGGAAAAAAATAATGCCAATTTGGCAGTCCTGCTGGATGCCAGGCATCAGCAGCCCAAGCTGAGATAAAAAAACAAACAGATAAGAAACTAAACACCATGTACAGCATTCTGTCTCTACCATCTGCCCTGCCAGACACTGTAACACAGTAGCACCAACGTCCAGGCTAATTTGGACTGTTCTAAAGCTTCAGGGTTAAGCTTGATAACAAACTACTACAAAATAGTTACATGAGATAAAACACTTCTGGGTTTGAAAATTCCAGCAGCCTTATTCCTCCCATTGTTACGAGTCCCTTCTTTCCCTGTCTTTACACGGAAAGATGTCCTAACAGATGACTGTCCCCTCCTCCCCACATCACTTGATGAATTGGTGTTAGAAGTTACTACTTGGTCAAGACAGCATTTTAGATACTTAAAGTCCTGACTCAGATGAAAAGAAGTCCTAAAACCAGGTTCTTCTCCATTAATAGCCTGTCAACTTCCTTTTCTTATGGCCTTTCAGCTGTTTATTTCAGCTCACCCCCTAAAGCAATACTTCCCATTATACATAAGGAAACAAACCAGAACCATTAGACTTAGAAAATGGTAAATATGAAAGCTGAGCATGTACTGCTAGACAAGACCATAACCACAGATAAGGGCAAAGAGTTGTTTGCAATATTTTTTTCTCCTGTAAGCCTTCAAAAAGGTGCCTCCTGTATTTGATTTCATACTAGATATGAAGAAAAGATAACTGTACCTGAGAAAGAACTGGTCTTTAAATACGTTTTCCAGTTAATGGATACGCGTGTCTGTAATTATTCCTCTTTCCTGGACTGGGCTCATGTATTGAAATTTCTGGTTTTCAGTCTTTCCTTCTGGAAGTGGCATTGTTTTTTCTGCTGATGATATTCCCTGAGCATAACATAAAGAGACTTTATTTCTTTGTTTTAAGCATCTTGGCAATTTAATAATTTTATTTGAAATATACTGTGATAAGGTTGCCTGATAGCACATGACTTTACTGGGCAAATTGTGCCACGGGAGTCTAATGCTGACCACATTTCCACTCACTAACCACGAAGAGGATTGCCTATGGTGCTTATTGCCATCATAAACAAGTTACTTCGTCATTCCCCTTTGACAGTGATGATATGGAATTAAATCATTTTTTGGTCTTGAAGGTCCCCAGGATTTTGGGCATGAATTTTCCCATCTTCTTGTCTTTGGCATCTGTGTCATATTCCTCTTCACTCTGACTTGTATGTTCGTCCTTTTTGCAGAAGACCTCAAATCTACTGTAGACTCGCTTCTCCTTCCGCATGTTCTCCATTTTTTTCAGAAGGGTATCTCTATCCTCTGATGGTTGCCGCTGCAGATTTCGTTTCTGGCTCCCAAAACTCTCTGACCTGTGGATGTTACAGCTTTTCTCCTTCTCACCTTTCCTTTCCAAGCTTGTAGTTGACTTAGAAAGATCAGGATTACTAGTGGATGGTAGTTGCTTGGCCAGTTCAGCTCTGTTCTTCTGACTGTTTGCAGAGATTTGTTCCAAAATCACCTTGGTATCATCACGGAGGTTGCTGCTGTACAGGATGTTAGCTGTGGATGAAGGAAATCTCCCCTGTGTTGGCTGGCTGCTTTTGGGAGGAAGTTGTGTGGCATATTTATGGGGTTTTTCTTCCTCCATCATTTCCTGACAGTCCCCTATGGAAGATCGTTTGAGAACCACAGTCTGCTTGTCACATTTCCCACTCTCAGAAGTGGGTTCCTCCTCCAATTTCTTTTCACCTTTTGGGTTCAAAAGCTGCTTCAGACGTAGTGACCCTTTTCGTAAAAATTCCATTGGATTTTGTTCTTGTTTTGAACAGTCTTCCTCAGATTTATTGAGAGAACTGTCAGATCCTTGACTTCTAGATACGTTTTCAAGAACTGATGTGGTATTTGTCCTAATCTGTGTTTTCTTCAGTTCTGTATTGACTAATTTTTGAGTGTCTTCTTTGAATGTCACCCTTTCCTTCTTCTCTGGAAGAGTTAATTTCTGCGTGTCTCCTACAAATATAAGACTCTCCTTCTCTGTCAGAGCAGGTTTATTATCTATGGGGTAAAACCGAGATGATAATTTGTCCACCTTAGTGCTAATATGTGATAGGGGGTCTTTACTCAGTGTGTCAACAAGCTGGGGGGTGGATGAGGCCATTCCAAATGGTCTGTCCACCTCTCCATGCACTTTGTAAGTAGTGCAGGAGTCTTTGGAGTCTAGTACTCTACTCTCAAGAATCTTATATTGCACGGATTTGGTACATTTCTTCTCTGTGTTCTGTGATTCTTCCTGTAGATAACTGGAAACAGCTTTGGTATGAGTGACTGCAGCTCGCTCTGTGTCTTTGCCCACAGCTTTGTACTTCTCTAAAAGTTCTGCCACTTTAGATGAGGCAGCTGTCTTTATAGTTTCATTGTCTTTTGTCAGCTCACTGGACATTTGTTCTTTTTGGATCATCTGAACCTTTTCTATTGTGGTGTTAGGATGATCTAACTTGGCAGCACTGAAAATCAGAGAGGACCTGAGTCTTGAGCTCCGCTGGATCAAAGGATTTATTCTGGATCTAAAGGCATCTTGTTTGAGTATAGGGGTTTCTTCACCTACTCTATCAGGATCTGCAAATTCTTTGGCACTTTCAATTCCCAGTGGCTTGCTATTAAAAGACATAGGGGACTTGAAGGCTGGGATGAGGTCAGAGGGGTGCTTTGTGAGGTTATCCCCAAGAACATCATTATATGCCTCTGATTCCATGGGCATTGGAAGACCTTCTTCTGGTTCAGACTGGTATGCACTAAGGTATGAAGAAATCCTCCAGTTACGTAAACCTGTTCTATTTTCCTGTGTGTTCTTGTCTTCATCTTGATCCTCATCTTTGTCTTGTAAGAACAGGCGTTGTTCCAGGCTTTGTTTCTGTGTAGGAGAAGTCTGGCAAATAAATTTCTGTCCTATATTCTGCCTTCTTAACATCATTCCTAGGGGGCTGTTGCCTGCAGTATTCAGCTGATCAGAACCATGTCTCACTTCCCTGGAGGAATTTGAAGGCACATAATCTAGCCTTAAGGGGAAACCTTCCTGTGGAAAATTGGATTCAAGTTCAGGGTATCTGGGTCCCTCTCCATAGTCTTCTAGTTCATTGAATCCTGGCCTACCACCTCGGATTCTCTCAAAGAGTCCCTGAGGTCTGCCAGAAAAATGGGGATGTTCAAACTGGTACTGGTAGAACTGATCCTTCTGAAAATGACTAGACTGGATTTTAAATTCATCCATGTTGTTCATGAACATCTGCCTGGCAAACTGTTTAGAAGAAGCAAAATTTTCAAATGTTCCTTCTGCAAAACTGTGTCTCTTAAAAGCATCCAGCTCCAACTGCTTGGAACGGAGAAAACCCCTGACAGGATCCATCTGAGAATTCTCCATTTCTACCTTTTTATACATTCGCATGGCTGAGCCCTCCACGGTGTGGCGCAGCATGTCATCCCGCCTGAAATTTGACAGGAAGTACCTGTCCGGGTCAACTCGGTCCATAAAGGAAGGAAAAAGATTGTCATCCCTCTGGAACATCAGGGGTGCTTTTTTGGGAAAGAAAGGCAAGTTATTGCCAAAAGGAGTCATGGCAAATGTGTTCTCTGCCTTTGCCAAGACATTGGCTGGAGGAACGAGAGGTTCTGACTGTGCAAACAAAATCCGGAATTCTTCGTCGAAGCTGGCCACCAGCTCCCCCTGGAAGATGTGCGCAATGCTTCTGTGAATCTTCTCAAAAGACCACATAAAACTACAAAGAGAAACAGAAGCAGTAATAGTGTATTAGCATCAAGTAACTCAATTGTACCACTTCACATTAAACCACTTGCTTGCCTGAAGAAAATTCTCCTGATATTATTGCCTGCTCAGGCAGCTGTTCATTACACACTATTGCTCCCAAGCCTCAGAGTTATTAATTGATTTGGCATCGCATCTTTGCAGAGGATTTAACAAGGCAATAAATGACTTCTATTCTAAAAAAGGCAGTCAGTAGTAGCAACAGCAAGAGAGTGAGCTGATTATAATTCTTATATGAAGTAGACATTCCTGCAATTTCTTTGTGTTGTAATGGGGTTTTGTAACTAAAATCTTGTGCCCATCTTTAAAACGAGTGCAAAAGGATCAACTGGGGAACTATAGAAGTCAGCCTTGCCTTAGTCTGAGGGAAAATTGTGGAGCAAATCATCCTGGAAGTCGTTTCCAGGCACAGGAATAACAGAAAAACAACTGGGATCAGACAGCAGGGATTTACCAAGGGCAAACCATGCCTATGCAATCCGATTGCCCTCTGAAGAGAAGGCTGGCTGCGTGGACAAGGGGACAGCAGAAGATGACGTTTTTCCTGACTTTAGCAAAGGTTTCCCACGTGGCCTTTACAAAAGTATCATGTGGCCAGACTGGAATGCTGCAGACTGAACGAGCGTGGCACACAGTAAACAGGAAGGCAGTCAGACCGTAAGGTTTAACTGGTGGTGGTCAGTGATTTGAAGTCTGACTTGTGGACAGTTACAAGTGGTATTCCCTGGGGGTCAGAGCTTGGGGAAATCATCTTTAATGCTGTCATTAATGACCTGGACAACAGGACACTGTGCACCCTCAGCAAGCTTTCAGATGACACCAGAATGTGGTGATGATGCAGTTGATATGCCAGGCAGGGGGACCTCAACAGGCTGGGGAAATATTCTGACAGGAACTTCATGAAATTCAGCAAAGACAAATGCAGTATCTTGCACCTGGGATGGAACAACCCCATGCACCAATAAAGGCTATCTAGATGACTCTAGAAAACAGCTTGGCTGAAAATTGCTTGGGGGTTCTGTCAGGCAACAAGATGAAAAAAGAGAGCAGTACCTTTGTAACATTGGCTCAACCAACAGGATGCAGTAGTAGTAGCAGCATAGCCAACAGGTCGATGGAAGGGACTATCCCCCCCCTAGTCTGCACTCTTGTGACACTCTGTCTGGAGTACTGAGTCCAGTTTTCACAGAATCACAGAACAGATGAGGTTGAAAGTGACCTCCAGAGGTCACCCGGTCCAATTATTCTGTGATTCTGTGCAGGAAGGAGGAAGATGTTCAGCATTATGGCATTTGTCTTCCCAAGTCAAGCTCTGCTCTCCTGGAAATGGCTGGATACCTGCTTGACAATGGGAACTAGGAATAGATTCCTCATTTTGCTTTGCTTGTGACTGCACATTTGCTTGAGCTATTGAACTCTTTATCTCAGACCATGAATTTTCTTAACATTTTCTTTTCTGATTCTCTCCTACATCCTGCTGGGAGTAGTGAGTGAACATCTCTGAGGGGCTTAGCTGCCTACGGGGCTTAACCCACAACACCTTATAATTACTGTATCATTGTTACATATCGTTTACGCTTTTGATGTGAAGGAAGGTTGGCTTTGGGTGTCTGGACTGACGGGCTTGTTTAGCTGGTGTATCTACCCAATTGCAAAATGATGTACTTTTCCTCAAAATCACTGCTCAGTATCCTTCACTGAGAAAAACTTTTACCACTGCTGTTCATTTGGAAGTTCTGAAGCACTGTTTTACCAACTAACCAGCTTCATTCTCACTGGAACTGGGACAAGTAACATTGCAGAGCTTCTCACCTGTAGTTGCCACTCAGCACCACCATGCAGTCCACCAAGAGGAATTTCTCTTTCACGTGGCCTTTGAAGGACATCCCTGTGCGGCAGTAGTAGGTTGGGCCAGAAACTGTCCTCACCCTTAGGAACTGCAAACCAAACAAGGCACTGACTCAGTTGGAAGCTGTTACTTCCCCCTGCCCCTCCTTCTTCCCCTTGCTCTTTTAACTTCCACCCTGCAAACATTTTTATACTTCAGCTCTTGCAATTTTGTCTGCACACACAATGGATTAATAAACAGGATAATCTGAGTGTCCTCAACCTTGTACAGTTGTGCCAGCTCTCACAGCTTTATTGTTACTCATATTTCACTAGGCTCTGTCCCATTTTCCCCTTTGTCAGGTTTTCACTGTCAAAACAGCCCTCTGTGTCCCAGGGCATATTCCTCTCAGGATGCAAATTAGGAGAAGGCAGGTCTGTGGTTTGCTCACCTCCACATAGTTGAGATTGACTCTGCATTTAGCAGCTGTGTCCAGGAAAAGTTGAGAGTTCATTTCATCCAGCAAGATGTACACAGGCACTCTGCGAGCAGCAGCATCCAGCACCTCAAACAGCAGATCTACATCGGTGAAAATGTCCATCACTATGGCTACCACCTAGGAAAAGAATGCAAGAAAGACATTGTCAATCTGTACCTGCTGATGCCCTGACTGCCCACATTCCCCAGCACCTCACCTTCCAAACCTGCACTGCCGCACCACCTCCATTTCAACCTCCTTTTCAAGCAGGAACCCTCCCATCTAAAGGTTCCTTTAAACACTAATGGACCCAGAACTGGAAAGGGAATTGCTATCTAGAGTGCATATTCTGTCTATGACGGTGACGGAAAATCCTCACTGCCACTGAGTGCTCCCTTACTCATTAATCTGGTACTTTTTGGTCACATAACCACACCGGAAGGTTGTATTGAGCTGCTCAGCCACTACCTGCTTACCCCCTCCAACACACCCATGGCCATTTTCATACAACTTCTTGGCTAATGTTCAGTCAGCCTCTATATAGCGGAATCTATATGCTGATAATACAGGAAGTAGCTTCAAAGGTCTATCTCCATGTCCTTCCCAACTCTTATTTTATCAGTGACTATAAATACCTGACGGAAGGGTGTAAGGAAGATGGAGCCAAAATCTTCCAGTACCCAGTGAAAGGACAAGACACAAGACACAAATTGAAATATAGGAAACTCCAGTTAAACATAGGAAAAACCTCCTTTACTCTAAGGTTGATTGAACAGTGGAACAGGTTGTCCAGAAAGGCTCTGAAGTCTCCATCTTTGGAGATACTCAAGGACATGTCCTAAGTAACCCTCTCTAATAGATCCTGCTTTGAGTGGGGGGGTGGACTAGACCATCTCCAGGGGTCCCTTTCAACCTCAACTATTCTGTGAACTATTCCGATTCTGTGAACTCTTGGTATATTTTAGCCCTAAATGCTTTTCCATGAGACCAGGGAGCAGAGGTTAGCTTTGACGCCATAAACGGTAGTTTCAGAATCATCCTTCCCCTGTGTCAGGTCCTGGGAGCAAAGTTAAGGGAATTACCTGATGCATGTGGATTCATCTTTCACATAAATACAGTTTTATCTCTGCTTTTGTTGGGGTCTTCATTGTCTCACCTGTTGAGCTGCTCGAATCATTCTGCGAGCCTCCTCCTTAATGCTGGGATTGTCCGGGGGTGGTGGTTGCACAAGGGTTGTCACCTCTGTTCCTCTGAACCCAAAGACCATTGGCCAGCCTAGGTCAAGCTCAGGGACAGCAAGGTCTGAGTTCATGGGCCAGTAAGTCCCAGAGGATCCATCCATGTCATTGTCACCTGCAGTATCTGTGCTACCTTCCTGATTGGCATACTGGGGTTTCTGCAGATTCTGTATGATGTGGTCCACCTCTGAGTTGCAAAGAAAATCAGGGGCTGCTTCCTCTGCCAGGAAGCGTTGATAACTTTCTTTGCCCTCTTCAGTAAGCACATCCAGAGCTAAGCGGTAATACTCCTTGTAATGGGGGGGAAGATAGTTGGGGTCAAGGGGATTGTCCCCCTGTGAGGAGCTTTGAGATCGACGAGCCATGAGGGGAGGGAGAGCTGTAAAAAAAAGAATAACCAACAATGAGAGCAGTTTCACTCCAGTGACACATCCATGTGACACATCCAAATGGTGAGAGTTGTGGGTTCATGATGGCAAAATTCAAAGGGAAGAGACTGAAAGTACACAGTTCACTCTGAAGGGATGGGGAACCTTAGATTCGACAAAGGCAATAATCACGCATTAGTTTAACACAGTTAGATGATTTTGGACAAAATAAGGAACAAATCAAGTTGGCAGCACTGTGATGAACAAGTATGGTGAATCTAACAGGATGCCCAACTTTCTTTTTTAGGCTGCCAATTGCTAAGCCTAAATTTGCCTTTTGTTTCAAAGCTACCTTTTTTTTTAACCGCCCTCTAAAGAATAATGCTGCTGGTTTATTATCTGTACTCCATTAAAACATCACCAACTGGTACAAAAAAATATTTACTGTATAATATGTCCCCAAACCAAAAAGCCTATGCATGTGTACAAATACACCCTCTGAATCCTTAGAAACTGAGTGTTGTAATCAGCTCAGCGTACGAATAGAGGCAGGGTATGAGTGGAATGCAGGCAAGCATAATGGTATCCTGCTGCTCTAACATGGTCAGAAGTCAGACAAGTCTTCAGGAGCTCCATGAAGAAATACAAAAAAAAAGGGACATGATTGCTTCTTCAGTCTCTTGATGCTGGGAAAAAGCTGAACTGAAGGGGCTCATATTCAATATTTGACAATTGTCTGTAAGAAGCCTATTATCTGAAACTAAACATAAATTTAATTTTAAACAAGTTTTGGAAGAAGAAGTTGTTATGCCACAAATACAACTCGATAAATAATATCCTACTGATCTGCAAAGAACTCCAAAGCACTTTAGCTTCTGACCCTCAATTAATGTCAGTGCTCGGACATGCTTTTCCTGGGGCCCCAGCACGAACATGCCAACAGAAGCTTCCTCATAATCAAAACCAGTGTGTGGCTATCCTTGACCACTCATGCAAAGTTACATTAATGGAAGTGTGAGTACAGAGGGTGAAAGTAGCTGCTATTGCATTGCCATGATCACTCTCATTAAGAGATGTAAATATAAAGCTAGAACAGTTTCAAAATAAAGCCTGAGTGGATTTTCTTATCTGACTACCTGCTTCAAACTTTAACTCCCAGTAGAGCTGCGTGATGCAACAAGAAAAAAATATGGTCTTAATGTAAAGATAGCAACTGAGACTAACAAGTCCCTGTGCAAAGTATTCCACTAGATAATTGTCTTTATAGTCTACACATGCAGACTTATTTGCAGTCTGAATGGCCTATAGATTTATCTTTCCACTCTAAATCTCAATCTCTCCTTCCTCTGAAAATAAAAAGCAGTCCATTATATATCTCCATTTGATGTGCTCAAGACACCTATGTACCTGCTCTTAAATATTTAGTGTCGCTGTTTATACCGGGAGCAAAGAGATGCAGCAACACAAAAATCAGTAAAGAGAGAGCCAGGAGAGGAAGAAGAAGAAGACCCTTTATTAATTTCTAACCCCGTTTGATATCCCCTAGCCCCATAGGGTGATGGGTCAGTGATCACCCATCTCCTAGGGTGAGTGGCTAAAGTCCTACAGCACCCAGTGCAAAATATTTTCCCAATGTACCATAAACAGAACTCAGCAAACACCAGGTGTTGGTCCAGCTTACAAACCCATCCTACTGTTTCTCATAGCACTGGTGAGAAAGGCAGGGCTCTCACCGAATATTGTGAGAACCTGAGAAAATCCCTCTGCTAGCAGCTTTCCAGCAGCCACAATTTAGCAGTTTCTTTAGCCTTTCATCCTAAGGAAATGCTCCCGGCATTCCATTTGGTTTTGGGTATGAGACCAACACATTCAGGTATACCCCACAAAGGGGATGAAGGCCACGCAGCCAGCAGAATGCTCATAATGCGAGCTTGCTCAGAACAGAAATGATGAGCGAGAGCCCACTATAAAAACCAAAGCAGCAGCAGAAGAACCTTATGATACTGATGGGACAATCAAAATGGCAGAGGGAATACAATGTTGATAAATTTAAAGCGGTGAAACAATCTTGATTTTATATTTTATTAATATAATTATTTCAATACTGTTATAAATCAAGGAAAAAATGGGCATTTCAAGGAAGTGTCAGCTAATGCTAAGCATTATTAGATAAGGAATAGAGAAAATAACACCACTGCACAGAGTCAGAGGGAACTCACAACCTTAACGTATTGCAAATATGAAAGCCTCATGCCTCACATCTTGACAAAAGGCTATCATAAATCTGAGCTACAACTCTTCAAAGGAGACATCTGCAAAGTATGACCACGGGCAGCTGTCCATTTTTGCCTCCAGTACACAAGCTAAAAGGGCAAAAAATTAAGCTAGAAGGTAGTGGATTCAAATCGAACACCAGGATGCACTTTTTCCTCAGCTGTACTTACTCCTTCCCACAGGATGTTGTAGGACAGTCAGAGAAAGTACACACAAACAGGACAGGCACGCAATACTTCATCAGAATGCTTTTCCACCATCCCACAATTTGTGGTTGTAAAGGTAGGTCATGAAATACAGCGGGAAGGCCCATGTAGTTTTCGCAGTAAGAGGAGTCACTTCGGTTCTCTAAGGATTTGTGGCAGTCAACATATTCATGGAGAAGCAGGAAAAACAGCACCAGCGAAGAAAAGCGAAATCGCCCTCGTGGTTTTCTGTAAGCCAGGGGCCGCAGGGAGAGAGCGGCTGCGGCTGGAGGGACCCCTGGCAAGGCTTCAGCGATGGCGGCGAAGCGGGACGGGTGGCGCCGGGTGGCACTGGCCCGGGAGGGTCCGGAGGGCGAGGCACCCGCGCCGGCCGTGCTGCCGGATCAGAGGCGGCCCCTCGGCAGGGCCTTGCCCGCTCCCCTGGGTGCTGGACGGCGTCGGCCGCCGTGTGAGCCGCTCCGGGGCCCCGGGCGCGGCCGGGCCGGGCGGGCTGAGTCCCCGCCGGTCCCTGCCGGCAGCCTCACCTGCGAGAGCAGGGCCCGAGGGCCGCAGCACACACCTGAACCGGAGCTCGCCAAGCTGGAGCGCCAGCAGCCCGCCGGCTGACTCCTGTGGCTGTGAAATCTGCACCGCCACCCTCTCTGCCTCACCGGAGAGGGATAAGGAGGGAAGATGCCTCGTCTGAAGTCAGCCAGCTCCTTCTTAGACGTTAATGCTGAGCAAGCACCACCGAACCCCCCTCGGAAAGAACCTGCAGCCTGCTGGGCGTGCCGTCCCAGGCTTGGCCCAGGCCAGGTTCTAGTCATGAAGCCTGCTCGCTTCCTTCAGGTGGTTTTAAGTTCTTCGAAGATAGAAGCACAAATCTGAGAACTGTGAAATAAACCCCAGAAACTATGTTTCTGACACCATAAGCCTCAAGTAACTTGTGACCTGCAAGGATCTGAGGACAAGTCCTTAACAAATGGGCACAATAAATTTAAGAGTAGCTACAATAAGTGTGTTTGACCATTACACTCCTAATGAAGACAAACACTAAAACATAGCTAGTGTTGCAGTAGGGCAAAATGTTACACTTCTAATCAGAAGAACCCCCACTTTAACAAGGACATCCCAGAGCAATCAGGCTTTTGCAAAGGCAGGAAAACTGTAAAAGAAGTATCCTTTCCTCCCCGCTAAGAAGACTCTACAAGTGGGGGGGAGTTAACTGGAACCTCAAAGGTTATTATCTTTTGTCACTGTGTTAAGTGTGAGCTGTTCCCAGTTCCATGAATAAATAAACTTTCAAAAACTCATCTGGGTAGCTCCTGGGCAGGAACTCTGCTAGGAATGCTAATTCACAATGAGAAAGCAGAGTCACCTGAGCTTTTGCATTCCATGCACTTGCAGGCTTTGCAAGTAAGCTCCTGCTACTGTCCACCTTGCAGAATTCATCTAGATTCTGCATTTAGTTAATGTTTGGGGTTGTTGTTTGTTTTGCTGGGGTTTTTTTGCTAAGTTACAACTCCTAGGAATAGCTATCTGCAACTGGCAAAACTCTGAGATGCTGGTTCAAATCTGATGTTGTTAAGCTGCCAACTGCAAGGCTGTCTCTCTAGTTCTACGTCAAATAAAACACTATTTGGTAAGTAATTCCCCTACAAATTACCTGAAAATGATAGTGTACCATTTATAGCCATAAATGCTAATATGCATAGCTTGTGGCATAAAACCTTGAAAACTCTGTCCAGTAATTAAAATAAAATTAAATTCCTAATTAAATAAAATGAACATCCTGAATGCGCTATGAAATACACAGAATACACAGTTCTAGAGTCAAACAACAAGGCAATGCTGTATACTTCGTAATCTATCTCATCTTCTCTAAGGCATGTGAATTGGGACTCCACAAACCCCAGCATCGCCCTGTGAGAACAGACACACTTTGAATGGATCAAAACTAGTTAACATAGATGTAAAAAGACAGTAGTTTAGTAAAACAATTATATATTAGAAAACCTCACTATGGCAAACGAATACTATGTTTGAAATACTATTATGGTAGTATCTGAATATAAAGAGGAACTCCAACAAGGGGTTGCCTCCTTGCTTGAACTTGACCTGCAAATCTATTTTCTGCAGCTTCATTCACCCCAGAAAAAGACGTATCTTTGGAAATCTGAACCACTGTAACTGTCAAAGAAACTAAGTCACAAACCGAAAATATACCAAATGTATATAGAAGTCTGTAACTACTGGTTAATAGTGAATCTTATTTATATGCTTGTTTATTTTATTTAATTAGGAATTTAATTTTATTTTAATTACTACACAGAGTTTTCAAGATCTTATGCCACAAGCTATGGAGAATCTAGTGAAAAATGAAGATGCTGAAAAGAATAGTGTGTGGCACCTCCACATTGCCCTTGAGGGTCTTTATAAATGGTAATAGTATATTCTGTAGTCCAGTTATAGTTCAGGAACTGAATTATATATAGTTACAGGAGTAGAAGAGATCACATAAATCCATCACCTGCAGTTGTGAACAGCTAGCAATACATCATCAGTCCGAAAGGAACCACTGAACATCCCTCCTTCCACTTGCATCACAAGTACTGAAAAAAGTAAGACCCTAAAGACCCTTAATACAAAAGCCACAGAGCCATAAACCCTACAATGTACCAAGGGGGGGGGGTGCGGGGAATCTAACTTCTTCCTAGCACCTAGCCCTTAAGCCTTGGGTAAATTAAATATAAAGCACAAACAAACTATAACCAGGGGAGCAATTCAGGTGTCTACATGCAGGTGTTTAACATCACTTGGGATGCCCTAAGGTATCTTGCCTGGCCTCCAGCTGCTGATCAAGAAGGGTGTCAGTCTCTCACAGGGGTTGTGCCACATCTGCTGTGTTTTAGATACTCTTAAGGCACCTAAAATCGTAGAATCACAGAATGTTTTCAGTTGGAAGGGACCTTCAAAGATCATCTAGTTCCAAGCCTCCCTGTCATGGGCAGAGATACCTTCCACTAGAACAGGTTGCTCAAAGCCCCATCCAACCTGGCCTTGAACACTTCTAGGGATGGGGCAACCACAGTTTCCCTGGGCAACTCATGCCAGTGTCTCACCATCCTCACAGTGAAGAATTTCTTCCTAACATCTGATCTAATCCCACCTTCTTTCAGTTTCAAACTGTTGCTGCTCGTGCTATTGCCATGTGCCCTCATAAAGAATCCCTAAATGACCCTAAAAATGATACTAAACACTCAAGTTTATGAACAAGGATTGCTCCCCAAGGGTAAAATTCATTAGCTAAATGCAGGTGTATAGCATACCTACAAGCAAGCCAATTGCTTTGTGCTGCCCTTTATAGTTGGTGGATAATAAGTGAATAAAATCAAAGGAGTATGGGAAGAGATTCATCTTCTAATATTGATGCTTACACATTTGGCAAAGTATTCTTTTAATCTTTCTCCCAGAGACGTTAGCAAATCAGTCTTTCAAAACTTCAGTGCCCGGTTTTCAATTTTAAATCCACAATTACCTTTATCCTGTCATACAATCCATCCTACCAAGACCCAGCTTGAAACTGTCAATACTTTATACCAGAACCTGTCTAGGAGAAGGGTGGTTCCAGATTTCATTTTTTAAACGGCTAATGGAATAAAGAAATAGGAGCAAGTTTTTTACTTTTTCAGTTGTACTTTCAAACGTAAGTTCTACAGTAGGACAGATCGCTCTCACCCAACTTCAGGTGTCTTCACTGCAGAACATCTCCATGAATGTCTGATGCCCATACTACTACTACCAACCACCAAAATCTAGTCAATACAGTGAAGCGAGTAATTGTCTTGCACTAAAGCACACACCCATATCAAGGCTGATGAATCCTACCATTACTGTACAACATTTTGTGAGCCATCAAATTGTACTAATAGTTCTTTTGTACTCTGTTCCAGGTCCATTTTTAAATGCAGCCAGCACAGCTGAACACAGCATTCCGATGGTTCTCTTACCAATGCTGTATTTGAGACAAACCTGCCTCCCTGCTCTTGCTCGTAACCCTGTGGATGTTGCCATGGCACTGCACTTCAGCTTGTTCGCTACTCTGATACCCATTAGTTTTTGCAGTGGTTGTTGGGATACAGTCTCCTTTTAGTAAGTATGAACTGGATTCTTGGTTAGTTACCCATAATAACTAATAGTGATGCATCAGTTTATCAAGTGATCCAAGGTACCTGCCCTGTCTTCTATTTTTATCGACTTCCACAATAAGCAAGTACCTAAAGGCTACTTAACTGTTTACTTCAGTGATCAAAGCATTAAAGACATAAAACATAACGCTGAACTTTGTGCAAATCTGTTAAAAACAATGATGTCTATTTTTTGAAACAAAGCTTCCTAATAACTTAAAGTGCCTATTTTAATTTCGACCTGTCCGTTGTCTAGTGTATATCACAACTGCCTTTTAAATGGTCAGGGGTACACAAAGGGGGATTATTAAATCAGCTGATGTAATACTGCAAACCATTAGCTTAGCACTGAATATTGCAAGTCAATGAGTATCTGTCATGCACATTGCAACTCAGCATTTTACTGCCCCATTCTACCTGTAGCTGTGGTCAGCTGGGTCAAAGGAAGAAGAAAAGCCCTAAAGACATTTATCCTGCTGTGCAAATGAGGAAAACTACTTCCTGATTCCTTCAGAGAAGTCCGACAACATGAGACGATGCTCACTGCTGTGTTCCTGTACGGATGAAAGAGCAGTAACCGTGATGAGCGTGCAGCGCACAGTCCTGCTCTACAACAGCTTGACTGACAAAGGAAAGCACAGTGGAGTGGAAAAGTGCAGACACAAAGGGAGAAAAAAGAGCCAAGCCATCACTCAGCCTGAGCACTCCAGTCACTTGCACATGCAGGTGAGACCATTCCTCCCAGTAACTATATTTAAACATATCTATTAGAAAGATGTATTCTTTTAAATACCAAATTACTGTGAGTCAACCAGCTCCTTAGCAAGCAACTTCAGCGTTCATTTACTGCAGCAAAAATGCATCTTATTTCACGAAGTAATCTTTAACTTCAGATTTTAACTGTATCACAATGCCTCTCTTTGCACAATTGAAAAATTACCTACGTTTTGTCTGTTCAAGTGCTGTGTCAGTCACTGCTCAGCTTTCTCCACGATAAATTGAACAGACTTTCTGTTGGTAGGGCTTGTCTCCTGTCCCTGGACAGTGTTTGTGGCTCTTCCTTAAGAATTCTCTGAACTTTCTCTGGTAATTTAATTCATCTTCACATCACTGAATCTTCAATTCTGTAATTGCAACCTTCACTCTGGATTTCTGTATATTGTTTTATATCTGACTGTATTAAAATACATTTCATCAGATTGTTGTGCTTTGATTTTTACTCTTATTTACTGTTATTTAGTAAATATGATATTTATAATTTCCTCAAACTTTATGTCATCCTTTACTACACTATTTACTGATTCCATAAACATTGAACTGATCAGCACTGGAGAAAGACTCAATTGCTGGTAAGTCTGATAAAAATGAACATTATTAATACCTTCTCTTTAATGACTGATACTAATAAACTACTATTTCATTAACCACTTAATACAGACATGTCAATTTAGCATAATGTAGGATTTTAATCACATTTCAGAAAGCATTTATTTAGATGATTTGAAGAAGTTGAGGCTTATTGTAAGTATACATACACCTTCACCAACGCCACTGTCTATTTCCTCGAATCCCAGAGGGCATACAATTAGATCTGTTTTATCCTTCTTTCGTATAAATTGCCTTGCACAGGCAGTACATGGTTTCATTTGCATTATCCTGGCCTTTCAGCTCACTTGGTTAGTTTTTTTCCAAAGTTCCCTGCAATTATCTCTGGATTTAATAATTTCAGTGATTACTACCACTTACTTTCAGTAAAATTTGCAAGAGATCTTTATTGTCTTTTGAAAGTAATGCAGTTTTATTCCCTGAAACCATTTTAACACATTTATCCAGCTAACAACTGGCCATTACTGCATGGATTTGTGATCATATTTCTGTGAAGTAAACTAAGTTTGCACAAATGACCCTCCAGTAGAGACTAAGAGCAGATGATGTGGAAAACATACAGGGACAGGCCAAGCACAATGCTTCACCAGCTTCTCTAAGTCTATTTTAGCTACTTAGGGTTCAAGAACTCCTGACCTACATATGCTTTAAAGACTGCAGATAGCTTCAAAGGATCTTGCTATCATAAATTCACACTGTTTCCCTAAACCTGTATAAAATTTCAGCATCTACAACAGCCAGGGGCAGAAGTTCTACAGCTTGGCAATACCGTCAAGAACAGTCTCCTCTTTTGAATCTGCTGCTTGTACTTTGGGTTATATTTTTTTTCTTGCTTTGGATAGGAAAATAAAACTTCTATTGACTCTTGTCATTCCACTCAGATTTTACACATCTGTCAAGTCTCCCATCACTCATCACCCTTCTAAGTGGAGAACCCTAACTTATTCAGCTGTTTCTTACATGGAAGCCATTCTGTGCCCATGATGATCTTCTAGTCTATTCTCTATGAATTTGTTTCAGTCTACTGTATTCTTATTTGAGACGGTGGAACTGGAGCTACAAGAAGGAAATGAAATACAGTTTTATATACAGTATTTATATTACATTCCTTTGTAATACGCCATTTGCTTTTTGACCACTAAGGAGCAAGAAGAATCAATCTGATTTATAGAATAAGATTACTATGCTTTGTGGTTTTTTTTCTTTTAGTCCTACTGTTGCTGAACTGCCCCAGTGAGAACCAATTCATTTTCCTGAATCCCAAGCGGCTATAGGTAAACAGCCTTGCTGTTTCGACTGAATATAAAGTTACAGTAAAAGACTCTGATGAAGTCAGAATCCCATTGTACTAGAAGAAGTATCAGCGATTATTAAATTAGTTCTTGCTTAAGATGGTCTCATAATCTAGTCCCCATTAGACGGGATAAACAGATGAAAGAGAAAAATTAGCTGAAAGATACAAAGGCACAACTGGGAGCCATGCAAATTTAGCACTGTACATATAATCAGCTGTGGAATTAAGTGGTCTGTAGACATTGTACTACAGAGAGCTTCTACAGCAACATTTGAAAAACAAATTTTTGATGGTATTTCTTAACATAAGGGGAAGCACAACAGAACCACCACCACAGTTCCATAGAACCCACCATGAAGAGCACATAGATCAAGATGAAACATTTGTGCATTTATTTTTACAGGGATTCCAAACTAGCTTTCATTTATCATTTGACAAGTCACTACACTGGCTCACGACTTCTCCATAGAAACCCTGTCATACTTTGCATTTATTGCTCCTCTGATATTGCAGTCACTCAGAACTGGTATTTCATGAAGTCAGAAAAAAAAAAAAAAGAGCATTGATCCACAGTGTCTTCTCTCCACACATTCTAGAAGGCTGTTACCACTGTTGGGCATTTCATGCAGTTCTCTGCTATCCTAAGTGATCACTTCATAAAATCAATTTCATAAATTTACAAGTATCAAGAACACCAGTCACGATCAGAACCTTACCATATTAGATAATGAGTGAATCAAAACTGCAAACTTTAGCTCCTTTTCAATAAATCCCTCTTCTAAGCATAGTAGATGTGACAATAATGAACACAAGAGAAGGCTATAGAAGGAAACCAGTATTCAGTACAGTCACTCTTTAGAACTTACTTTTTAGCATGCTAATATGGGATAGTTGTTGGATTTTTCTTCAGGAGGAAGCTGAAGAAGAAAAAGAAGGTAGGCTTTGTAGCTGTTTATGAGTACCTCCTCCCATGCTTAGGGGCAGTGGATAAAAGAAAGCACGAAGGAGCTTGTTGAAAACTTAACAAGTGGGAGATGAAGGCTGATATAATGGGTTGATGAGAGGCAGGATCCAATCTCTCAGCAGCAAAGATCTCCTCCACCCGTCTGCTTGGACTTTCCCAAAGACACTGGGTTGATTGCTACTGTGCCAGTGCACCTCTGTGCAAGGAGTGTTAATGCAACCACTCCCCTTCTCAGCCAAGAAAAACTTAGAAGGGGAGAAACAAGAGGAGAGAAAGGAGCATGCAGCTATCTGTGTGCAGTTACCAAGAGCTTGTTTTGAGAAGGAAGGTCCAAGGTAAATTTCCCTTTGGCTTGGCCCAAGGCCTGCTTCTGTTCACACTGGTGTAACTGGGGGTGACTTTACTAGCTTTGGTACTTACCACAAGCATTCAGGTTCTGTGATCCACAAAAGCTAGCAGACCGTCTTAATACTGGAAAGAGTAAGCAGCGATGTGATCACAGTCTACAACCATCTCTGCACAGAAGAACAATCAGCCATGAGGAAACGTTTAATGTAAGCAGAGCAGAGAAAAGTAAATGACAGATAAAGCTGGATATAAAAAAATTCTCCCTTTACCTCTGGGTTAACACTAGGATCAGTAACTGGAAAAAGCACAGACCTGTTGGCTTCTGCCTCATTTGCTCCTCGTCCGTATTATGTTCCATTTCAATGGACTTTAGCTGGTTTTTTCCTAAAAGAGTAGCATGAAATCCTAGTCTCATCTATGCTGAGTGGATGATCACCACAAAGCCCTGCAGATTACAAAGTAAATAAATAAAATGATCTGCATTTTTCTTGAGTCTTTGTGCCAGCTGTGAATCAAGAGAAATGGACTGTATCTACCCAGCCAACGCAAAAGAAAACTGGCTCAATGTTTCCTTTCTCTCTCATCTGCTGCTGCCTCATGTCAGCCATTGCTGATGTCTCAGCACCTCAGGCTGGCTCTATCTTCCTTCCCAATGCTGACTCCAGTGCTTGTTGCTACGTGTTTTGCCTGCACAGCAAGTTCCCAGACTGCCTCTCTCAGATGATCGCTTCCCTGGCTGGACCTGCTTCTCTGCTTCAGGACACTCCCAAAAGCTGAGGCCTTCGCAGGTCTGTGTGCAGCAGCAGAGGGAACAGCCCGAGCGGGAGCAGGGCTCTGTCACCCCGGCTGGAAGGGCTGAGCAAGGCCCAGTCTCTGCCCGAGCTCCCACGCTTATGTGCAAATACAGGCACAATTTGCTGAGCTTAAACACCTCTTCTTTTCATCGCCCTGGATGCCATCAAGAGGCAAAAGGCAACACAGACAGAAGAATTTCCTTTAGCCTGCTGGACTCCACAGCCGGCCACAAACCCCTGCTGCGCATCCAAACCCTGCTCAAGAAATTAATCAAAGCGATTTTGAGAGTCAAAGAAGCAGCAAATGGTAAAAAAGAGAAAAACGTAAAGCAGTGATTTCCAAATGGTCATCCAGCCAGCAGGAGAGCCTGGGCCATGGCTGGCCCAGGCACCATGTTCCACGACACCACTTACATCTCTTACAGTGGGCTGAGAAAATTGCTCAGCTTTCCAGAATGTCTAGAACCCTCCAAGTTTAGAAATCAATTATTGAAGAAAAAAAAAAAAAAATTGGCCTGCTAAACTAGAAAAGATTATAGGAGAACGAGTTGCTAGTATTCTAGAAGGGGTCAGTTTTAGGAGAGGACAGCAATGCCTAAGGTAACATTACTTGAGCAGACATTGGGGCAGTTAAGACCTGGAAAATGTTAGTTTGCTCTCAAGAAAATGTTGTACTAGGTAAATGATCCGGGGAGGGACCTGTCTCCTGGAATATGGTTTAAGATGTGGGGTTTTTTAAATTCTGCATTGTGTGATGGAGGGACAGCTGGTGACTTCTAATCCTGCTACAGAAGAATGAGTAACCTGTCATAACTGTGACAGATGTGCTCTTCCTTTCCAGAAGCTACTCCTGCATGCGCTAGCTTTCTGTACTAAGGATCGTACTTACACCGAGAAATGACCTCTCACTTTAAGGCCTCTCACTTGCCAGTCTGACAGTGATGTGTCCGTAGCACTTTTAGTTTTCAAGTATACCTCAGAATTTCCTGCTTTAGCCATAGAACATCGCCATGGAAATTCTACAAGAGCTATGGAAAAGGATGCTGGATACCTTCCCATTAACTGCTCTCCTCACCAAGCCAGGCTCAGGTATGTTCCCCAGAACAGCACAGTGACATGTGGCCAACAGTCTGAATCAGACCCTTTCTCAGCCACAACTCTCTGTTAAAGTCCTCACAGAAAAAACTGTTTCCCTTTCTATTATCTTTTCTGTATTTTCTGCTGAAGTCTTCCTGTGTTCTCAGTCTCAATGTTCTCTCAGTTTTAGGCTGTAGACTCAAAGCCTGGGTTACTGTTAAAATGACTGGGAGATGAAAATACGGGATTTGTTCCTCCTGTTACAATGTCATATACACAACCACCAGGCCTTTTCTTTTGGCCACCTGACCAGCCTCTAACAATCACTCTGTGTTAAAGCATTTGAGTGAATGTGATACTGTTTTTTACTCTGGATGGTATTATACAGAGATCAGTCACCTTTTTTTCTTTTTTTTTTTAAAGTATGTCTGCCTGCTGTAGTCTGAGTTTCACTTCATCTGAAGTCATGGTCATCACATGAGAAACTGCTTCAATTAATTTAATCAATACATTTACTGAGCTTCCAGAGGTTACACCTTTATCTCTCATATTACACACACACCAGTCAGTTGACCCTAAGAACTGTCATAAACTCTTTTTGTATCTATATTTTGTACGTGAGTGGTAAATGTACTGAACGCTACAGGCATGTGGCAGAGCAGAACTGGGAGCCTGGTCAGTACCTCAGAACACCTACTAGACTCCTACTCACCTCTTCTTATCAGTCAGTACAAGGGATCCCACAAAATGTTCTCTGCTGGAGAATCAGGAAAATAACCAGACATTCAGAATGTCCAGGGGATCTTCCTACAGGCCAGAGGAAAAGTGGCAGAAAAATGACATGTAATTTTCCTTGTGAAGTGGTTCTTGAGACAGCATGTCAATCTTAACTGTCCTGCACAGTAAAGGCTGAAGAGTGGCAGGTGCAAACCCAGCCTGCAGAGAGTCACGAGGCCAGAACCTAATGTTTACAGATACTGAAAAAGGATAAATATTCCTGTGTGCAAGACAGGCCTCTTACAAAAAGCACATTAACTAAAGAGATAAAATCATAGAATCACTTAGGTTGGAAAAGACTGTTAAGATCACCTAGTCCAATCATAAACCTAACACTGCTAAGTCCACCATGAAACCATGTGCCTCAGCACCACATCTGTAACAGCAATGCTCATGCCAAGCTTATTCTCAATCAATCCCTTTCTTTGGACTTTTATTTACTAGGTAGAAGGTATAAGGAAGTCTAAAACAATGAACTTCAAGAAGAGGTCCAAGAGTGTAAGGTGTAATTTGGAGAAGGAGAACTGCCCGCTGACCTTGATTTTTACTTTCCCCCACAACCTGATTTTAGAAATGCACTCATGAAATTCCTTTTCCTCAGCAAGGGTTACAACAATCCAGCCAGACATGGCCTGATAAGCAGTCCAAAAGTGTACACTTAACCATAAAATACAAAGAAGTAGAACCCTGTGATGCTTGAGGTGAATTTCAGTTACTTGAAAAGCTGTGATTGCCTGAAAAATGATGTACAGAACAACGGTGTTTCTGTCCTCAGCCATGACACTGCTCTAGCACAGTCACCCCAGGCTGTGGTATGTGACATTCTCACTTTTTCCTTTGCCTACAATTTTCCCTACGATTACATAAAAAGCGTAACTTTTTTTTTTTTTTTTCCTCAGAATGCTACTATTCCCACTGCCAGGCAACAGCAAATACAACTCTTAGTCCCACAAGCACAAGTACAAAGCCCCTCAGAAAAATGGGAGTTGGGCCAAAATGAAAGAACTTTCTCTCCCCAAACTCCAGCCCTCCTGTGGCTTTGGAACAGGGTGAGGGCAGGCTGTGTTTTTCTATCTGCTTGTCACTTCATCCAAGGAAAACACAGGCTACTGTAGGCACACAAAGGCATCCTGGGCCACAGCTGCTCTGCACTGCTGTACTTGTCAGGGCTCTGCTTTGGGGCTAGTTTGCTGTTTCAGTCAGGACTCTATCACCGGTGAGCTTACTGCAACTTTCATCAATTAGATGTTTTCAACAGAAGAGGGAGGCTACAGACCCTTCGGTCCCTTTTACAAGAGCCTCCTCCCCTCGAGCTGTTTTAGAAGATAGAGAACCTCGGTCCCCAGGCCAGACAAAAGCCATAAATTGACCTCTACTGACCTTAGTCAGTTTAGAACACAAGACCTTCCCGTTCCTCTGCTCACACACAAAACATGAGGTCTGTCAAGACAGGCTCACATCTGCGGAAAAAATTAGTGACTATACGCACATGTGCCTGTGCATGCATGTGTCCACACGCGTCTGCCTGTGCTTTTGCATGTACGTGCATGAAAGCCTGTGTCGCTGCTTGCAGGCCATGTCGGCAGACAGCTACACACCCATGCATGTGGAGCGAGGTCAAAGCAAGTGAAGCTGCGGTGGGCCTCAGGAGCTCTTTCTTGGCTCTTAGCCTACTGCAGACCTTGGCCTTTCCAGTGCTACCACCACTGAAGACTTTTTTCTTGACCACGCAACCCTACAGCGTTTCCTATCCAAGAAGGCCAGCTCAAGCTCTGTCGCGGGACAGAGCTGAGTCAGGCTGTGAGATCTCTTCCTGAAGAGACGGGTAAGTTCGGAACTCCCCACTCCTTGGTGGGGTTCTCAGAGGAGATGGGACACAAGTTTGGTGAAGCGTTCACCAAGCAGTTTTCATAAGACTATCTGGGGACTGGCAGCTCTCTTCCTCACCAACCACAATGCCTGCTGTCTGTGCAGGGACATTCTACCTCCCCCCTTGCCTCTCCTGTCTTCTCCTGGGACTTTCCTTTCTCCCACAGGGGCAGTCATGGTGTGGCTGGGAGCTCCTGCTACCAGAGCCCTTCTGCGCTGAAGCAGCCATCTCCTGCACACAGAGTGCCAGCAGAAATCTCTGCCCCAGATCCCAAGCGCCCAGTGCTGCATGGAGGAGCAGGTCAGGACCTCCCCAGCGCTTGCCCACCACCGTACGCAGCCATTCAGGTACCCCAGGAGGTGCCCGTTCTCCTACCTTCCCAGGTGAGCCAGGGCAGGTGGTGGGTCGTGCTCTCCGGCTCTCCGCTCCCCTGGACGTGCCTGCTGCCTGATTCACGGGCACCTCCGACACAGCGAGAATCAAGCTCCACCCAGGGCAGAGGGTGAGTAAGAGCGAGAGAAAGGCAAACTCCGGAGAGTTATTCCCTCCCCTGGATTGCAGGGGAGCCAGAGATAAGGGCTGCACATTCCTGAGCCGCAGGCAGCCTCTCCCTTCCCGTCTGCCCCGAGCCTGTCAGACCAGCTCGGGCCCGGCTGCGGAGCCGGCCGGGAGCAGGCTGAGCGCTGGCGGCCGGGCATGGGCCCAGGCCGCCGGGCCCAGCCTCGGCCCGGCACACCTCAGGCCAGCAGCCGGACAGGGATGGGGGTTTGGGCCCATCAGGGGCTTCTCACGCTCCGAGGTCATTCTGGGGAGACAACGGGGTGCTGCAGCAGTACCGCCCGGGCAGCGGCACCACTGCCGCAGGAGCCATCAGGGCGCAGGGCCCTCTGCCTTCCTCCTCCCGGGCAGCGCGCTGGCGGGTCTGCGAGGGGCACCTGCGACCCCGTCTCCCGGGGGTGACGTGCAAAGGGTGCCTGAGACAGTTCGTCTGCCCCCCATCTCCCGGGGTGCTGCACAAAGTATCTGGGGCTGTCCCCCCGAGCCCCATCTCCCTGGGGTGCCTTGCGCAGGGTGCCAGAGGCGGCACCTGTGCCCTCCCGTCTCGCTGGGGGTGCTGTGCCATGAGTGTCAAGAGAAGCCCCCCTTTCCCCCTCAGGAACTCTCACTCGCACCCCAGCCCCTCCGGGCCGGGCAGCCCGGCTGGCAGGACAGCCGCCCCTGGAGCCGAGGCGGCTGCGGGCGCAGGTGGAGAAGGGTTAAGCGAGATTCCCCGCAGCCCCGGGCGTGGCAGCTCCTGTTATTTCGCCTTTCATGTTCTATCTTATTCAGCCTGGCAACCGCCGCGGCTGCTGGGCCGGGCGGTGCCCGGACGGCGAGGAGGGCGCGGCGGGAGGCGGCTCCGCGGGAGGCGGCGGTGACTCAGGCCTGGCAGCCCGGTTCTGGCGGGCCCGGGCACCGCGGCGGGCGGGGGCCGGGGCGAGGCGGGCGCCATGTTGTGGAGGCGCGGGACGGGGAAGCGGTGCTGCTGAGCGGGTCGCAGGCGGCCGGGGCCGCCCACAGCCGCCTCCCGCACCGCGCCGACGGGGCCTGCAGCGGGAAGGCGCGGGGCAAAGAACCGGGCCCGCGGCGCCGAGGGCCGGGCACCCGCCCGGCCGCCTTAGCCCGTGCCAAACACGCCCGCCCCAAGCACCCCGCCCAGCGCAGCCCGTACCTGGCCGCGCAGCTGCGGCTTGCGGTCATTTCGCGTGTGCGTTAGGAACGGTCACTAAGCAGTAAGGTGCCGAGAGAGGGAGCGTCTCAGAACGCGGAATCAGGCCGGTGGTCCAGACCTCAGTTATGAGTTTGTGGGCTGTTTTTTCTTTAGGAACTTGCTTCACTCCGTGTGAAGGATGAACAGTACTAGCTGCGAAGGCAACCAGTCAATATTGCTTTTAATCATCCTTCAGTGTTGCCCTGGGCATTATTCACCACGTACCACTTAAACACCACATAGAATGGCGTTATTAACTTCCATGCAGGTGTCGCCGTGCTGTTCATCAGTGTCCTACTGGAATGCTTCACAAACAGCAATTAACTTCTCTGTGCTCAATTGGGCTGTGATGGTGTGATTAGCCCTATTTTGGAGGAAAGGAACTGGAGCAGAAATATTACATTTAAAATGCTCCACTCGCTGTGAGTAGTTAGTTCAAGGTTTCAAGAATCACATCTTTTAGGGTCTCCAACAGTCGGGGCTGTAAGAAACGCAGCGCTACCTGTACACATAAGACAATTCTGTCATTTAATCTTTTTTAGTCGTTTCACCCTCAAGTACCTGCTTTCTGGTAGCACATTATTGTGTGACTAATGTCTCTTCTCTGCCTTGTTCTTTTCCTCTCCTCTTGGGTATAATTGTGTATGTCCTGGAGTAGTTTTCTTTGATAGACCTTTTATATTCTGTTGTTGTTTTTAATGTGCAGGTTGCTATCTGTGTTAGAAAAGGTAAGATCAAAGAAGTGTGTTTTGAAATAACAAGTAAGCGCAAGCAAATTTGCACTCTGATAGCATTCTGCTAGTCAAAGTTCTGTTTTGCCATTGGGATGATTATGACAGTCTTGATCACAATTTAGAACATCAAATGATCCTTATATGTTACGTGTGCACACAACTTAGAATTTGGGTGTTTATCCAAAGAGAAGCCAGTGCAAAGAATATGTCAGTTTGTTGGCTTTGTGGTTAATGCCCTGCTGAGGAAATATTCTGCAGTGTTCTGTATAGTTACGGTGTGATTGGTTAATCCAAGTCATGATCCAGTGGGATAGGACTGAATCCTCTAGGATAAAGTGTCATTCATTGTTGCTGTTATCTGAGAGTATAGTTTAAGAAAGAAATAATAAAGCCAGAATAATTTTGGTTGGAAGGGTCTCTTGGCAGTAATCTGATCCAACATCCCTACTCCACACAGAACTGATTAGATTGAGTCATTCAGTGCCTTGCTGCCTTGCTTGGTTTTTGAGTATATCCAAGGACAGAGATCCCACAACCCCTATGGGTTCCTGTGCTTGACACCCTCACAGTGATTTTTTTTTTTTTTATCTAATATTTTAAGGGGGATTTCTTTAAGACTCTTTATGTCTGAGAGTCTGGTGATACGGCTAAACACAAACTGTGTGCACTTTCAGTCAAATAAGTGTTCCTGCAATAGAAGGATTTTCAAAATACTTCAACTTACCTAACATTATAACCTCTTTCTTGCTCAGGGTCTGCTTAGATGAACTGGTTTTCACCCGTGAGCTGTTCCGAACCTTCGTGCTGTCTTGATATGTAGGTCATGGCAAAAGACAAGCAGGGCTGCTTGTCTTTGAGTCTGCGTCATCTGACCACTTTCCTTAAGTACAAAGAAAATCACCATTGTCAGTGAAACGTCTGTTACAGAGATGCAGGGGATGCCTTCCCTGACTGAAGTTATCAGCGGATGAGTCCATGACTGACACTACTATTCTAATGCATCATCTTTAAGAAGTGAAGGATCTATGTCAGACTGACAGCCAGAAGCGCAGCCCAGGATACACTCAATGCCTGAGTTACCCAGTTCTCTGCTGCCAATGCTAAAAAAATCAGTGTTAGCACCTTTGTCTTAAAGAAACTAATGATCCTTTCATACTCAACTCCAAAGTCTGACTAGTTACACCTCTCTGGTACTTTGTCAGAACTCCCTTTTATAAGTGAGCCTTTTAAATAAAGGACTGTTTTTCTTAGTTCCTCCACTTAATTTAAACTGAATCAACATTCAGATGGAGGTGTTGTGGTTTGTTTGGGGATTTTTTTGGTTTGTTGGGGTTTTTTGGTTTGGTTTGGGTTTTTTTTTTTTGTTTTGTTTTGTGTTTGGTTTTGTTGTTGGTTTTTGTTTTCTTTTTTTTGTTTTTTTAATGGTCAGGATTACAATAAAACCTCCCTTAATTATCTGAACAAAATTTTGAAGTATATATCTTTCTGCCGGTTCTGGGATTATTCTGTGAGGAAGTTGTTGGTTCTGTTGTGGTGTGACTGCCTAGACCCAGCCATTGTTACTACCATCTGTTTTCTAATCTGTGTCTGGGAAGTTAAGGATTGTAACGGTTCTCATTAGCATTATTCCTCTTTTAATACCTCCTGATAATGTACATATGGATATAACCCTTTTAATGCTATTTGCAAACACCTGGTAGACTTTGTTTTCTGAAATTGATACGCACCTGAAGGGATCACTTTATCCATTATTTGGTTTCTTTACGTTACGTGCTTGCGCATATAATTTCTGCCCTGTGATCTTTACCTTCATTTCCATCTTTCCTACATAGAAAATATCTGTCAAAGTCATGTTCCAGTTTTTTTTTGGTTTTTTTTTTTAGTCTATTTTTTAAAATTATTATTTTTTATGATGCAGATTTTTATCTTGGCCTTTGACTGTTTTTTGTAGTCTCCAGGATGACTGAAGAGGTAACCCCGCACTTGAATTGGGGATATTCAAGTCCGAATCTGTCTTTAGAGTACTTGAAAGCAGACTGAAAGGCTTCAGGCCTGCAAGACAGCTGCTGCAGAGATTGACTTTGTTTTTTTCAGGAACTGTGTCTTCAGTTTCTTCTCCTTTGTATTGGTCTGCTGCAGGGTGCTAGAAATGGAGATGCATAGACAGAAGGAAAGGAAGGAACTCCCTGAAGGCTAATGCATTCATGGTTGAGGCAGATTTTATCAGGGTAATGATTCATGAGTTCCCCAGCTTTTCTTCCTGGGATGGAAGAGAATGGACAGAGCATTCTCTAACAGAATGTGATATTTTATTTTATTGTTTAAATCTTTGTGATAATATATCATTTCTGTTGCCAGGAAACTGCAAAATACCATTTTTAGATCCTTTGCAGTGATGAGACTGCTGGTAGTGTCTTGGTCATGAAGGTGAATTTTTCAGACTGAACACCGGTGACTGCTACATATGGTGACATCAGGGCAGGTGATCCCACGCTTATCTCATAGTCCTGGGGAGGGCTTGTCAGTATGGCCACAGCTGCAATTCAGACCTTCAAAACCAGAAAGATGAGCTGCAGCTAAACCCCACTGGGTGCAGAGGGAGCCAAACCATCTATCTTGGGTATAGACACCTACATTTAGAACAGATAAATAGCACTCCAGTTTGGAGATGAGATTCAGAATGAGTTGAACATGTCCATAAGGAAAGCAAGTTTCAGTATGAGTTTGGGGCTTTTCCCTGTGTGAAACTGAAATATTAATTGTTGAAATCATCCAGAAAGTCAAATCTAGACTTTCACAAACATTTTCTACGAGGTTTCAGTGTGTGGCTTTACAAACCTTTTATTCTTTTAATAATAATGATTTATAATAGAGCCTAAAATGAGCTGTAGAGGAATTTCAAATGCTTGTGAACTTTGGATCTAGAGTCTATCAGCAAGCAAAGGTCCTATCTGAGTTATTCTTCTTGGATGTTACTTCAGAAAAATCACAGTGTAATGGTATTTGCCTTCATAGAGTTTATGGCCAAAATAAAGTCTATCACTTCTCTGTTTCAGACTTCTGTGTCATACCATACATAGAATTTAATCTAGTGAATTTTACATTGAGTCTGATAACCTATATTTGACTAAAGTGTTTCTCAGTAATGTAACTAAATTAAGTACATCACTTTTCAGTCTTCTCTTTAAATTATTAAATAAAGTGAACATTTTAAAATTTCTAGTTTTCTGTTTCCCGTTATCCTTTAAACTGCATTTGTGGACCATTTTTGTTCCAGATTTTCAAAACTAACTTAAAAATCTGATTATCAAACTGGACACTTAATTCACCTTCAGGTTCACTATTGTTGTATAGACAAATATATTACCAGAAAAGGTCTATAAGCTTTATTTCAGTAAGTTGGACATTTCCTCAGACAGTTTCCAGTGCACACTTGAGTGAAAATTATCTGATTTCAAGAGGGGTGTTCCTCATCACACTATTAACTTGATGGCATTACCAACTGTTAATTAGTAATGAAGTTTCACTGGGGTTTTTTTTTAATTATTCTGAAGTTTGGTTGTGATTGTTTTTCTGTATTATTTCCAAGATAATATTGGTTATTTTTAAAGAATCCTCAACCATTGGATTACTTTGTAAATTTTGTTTGCTTTTTTAACTAATTATAATGTGTGTATGCATTGTTATACTGGATTAGTTTAGTAATGCATCTACATAATTACTACTTGTAACAAATGTCTTCACCAGGGCTCTTTTATGCTAAGTGCCTGCAAACAAAGAGCCAGTAGTAAAGAGACACTTGCTGTCCCAGATTGCTTATAATCTGGGTTAATGACATGATGCGACAGGGGGCAAAACAAAAAGTGTGAAATGAGTGAACCTGTTGCTACAGCTGTCAGACTTCAGCGCTCTAAGAGCAGGCAGCAGCTGACACTAACGGTGAACACCCTGGAGAGGGGGGCTGGCCACTGCGTCCTGCCTGCGCCCAGCAGGCCCAGCGCGCTGCCTACACCACCCCAGAGAGTTCCGCCAGGATCTGCAGTGCAGCTCGGCGCTGTGCGGGGCTGAACCCAGCACGCAGCACAAACCTCTGTGTGACCAGTAATGGTATACTTGGTTTGGTAGCTGGGGAGCTGTGGGGGTGGCAGATTTAGAGATTCTCAGGGTTTTAGAGGGTAGGATGGAATAGGCCCTGCTGTTTTCTTATTCTGGACTAGCTGAGAGCTATCTGTTTTCTGAAACACCGACTAAAATTTGACCTGAAGAAGGGACTTGTGTTTTGCCCCTAACAAAGTACATTCACTGTTTTGTATTTCTTGATGGTGTGCAATCCTGCTCTACATGTTGCATCTTGCTCGGTTGCCTTCCTTCATATCTTTTTAATTGCCCTAAAACCATTTAACCATAGCTGTATCCAACTTAGAATATGAACCTCACAAATCTCATCCTTTTATAACTGGAGAACAGTGACGACCCAATAACCTTCAGATGGGAAGGATATTTTCATACAATACCCAGAGGAGAAACACAGGAAGGGAGGGGACTAAAGGGGAACATCCAGTGTAACTATCAGGGCCCTGAGCGCACAGCTGGGTCTTCATGGCCTCACCAGACTCTCCTATGGCCTTTACCCATACCTTCTGCCCATAGCTCCAGCATCTCCATTTCAGCTCGAAGCTAGGCCTTCTGTCCTGCTTGAGCTCCAGCACAGGAGTACTGGTGTCCATCCCAGCAACAGCTATACCCATGCCTGGACAGCCCCCACAGATCTGGGCCCCAACCCACGGTGACTACCTACATCTGCCCTGTCATTATGGACCTGCCCAGGTATCAGCTGTGTCTGACCCTGGTCACCAGCACTGGCCCTGACCCTGACCAGAGGACTGGCTTCTCAGTTTAACATCAGACCTGCATTATCACCACGTCTGGTGACCTGGACTCTTAAGCTGACCCTGACAACCATTGTCGTTGGGCCTGCCCTGCTCCAATTGCCTAGGCACTGTGGGACCGAGCCCTGGCTGGTGGCACCCCTACCCTCCTTGGTGAGACCATATCATCATGCTTGGCCCAGCTCTCCATCCACTAAAAGGCAGCTGTCCCTTCATGATCACCAATAGGATACAAGGCACAGACACATCAGCTACCTTGAAGACACCGTACACATAGACAAGCCAAGGTGACCCGGGACATGGAGCAGAGCAGATCCCATAGTCTCTGCTATAATGGAAGAGAAGATGGTAAGTGCTCCTTTTGACTGAACGCCTGTGACTAATCCTGTCTGCCACTTCTCGTTCTGAGCACTTTATTTGTATGTATTAGATTATCTGGGTTAAGTGCAGCTTTACTTTCTTCCTTCTATCTATGTAGTCTGAAGTTGTTTAACGAGATCTTCCTGTTTTCATTCCAACTCAGTATCAAGAAGTCACAGGTAATAACTGGCACTGAGCATTGAACTTATTTTCTATGCAGTGAACACATACTCACTGCAGAGTTCAGAGGTTCCCAGTCTTTGATTTCTCAACCTTGCTTTGCTGATACTGAAGAACTCTCTTCAGAGCCTTGCCTGTTTCATTCCTTTCCCATTCATCACAGCAGGTTCTTTTTGTAAAGAATGGGGTTCCGCCCCCAGGTACAACTGTGGAGAAATCCAACATTATTGTAAAAAGCAGGACCAACATCTGAACAGATTTATGGGAGTTGGAACATGAATGTAGAGTTAATAGTTTCACTATTATGCTTATATGCTTGTTTTTATTTGTCTGTGTTTTGTTTTTAATGGAAATTGCCTTAAATTAATGGGCTAAATGAGGAACAAGAGGAAGAATCTTGATCGTCGGTCTTTCATTTAGCAGCACTTTTGGGGTACCAGCATGTTTTGGGGTTTTGTTTGTTTGTTTTGTTCCCACAGTGCTCAGATACTACTGCCTTTATTTCCTTCTGGGGAAAAATTAAGGTGACCTAAGGAAGAAAAGTTCCTGTCATCAGGTACCTTGGTCTTAACCTGTTACTAGCCTGGAAATCCCCAGAGCAGACTGGGTGGCATTCCAGTTCAGTGTGGCTGAACATCCAGTATGGTCTAAGACAAAAACACATCTGCTTGGCCTGGCCAGTTAAAGTCTCCCCGCATGAGGAAGGCAGGAGGAGCAGGTGTCCGGCAGCAGAGTCTTGATCTTTAGTTACTAAAGTTGCACGTTCATTTCTAATCCAGACTTAGTTATACAAACCAATACTGTAGCGTGCGGAGAAGAGGAACAGCTTTTAAAGGCAGGTGTACTGTGTGTCTCTTCTGCCCTCCCTGAAAAGAGAGAAACAGCATCACTCACAGTGGGTACCTATTTTAGAAGAATGTTGGTTTAAAGGGATTAAGTAATTGAGAATTCAGCAAAACCGCAGTAAATAGTTTCTGCAGTTGCAGAACTGCACCTTTCTATCGTCTGAAATTGTCCAAGCAGCTCCCAACGGTGCCGCTCCGCTGCAGCCCTGCTGCTGGAGCCTGGCTGCAGACCGACACCCCGTACTGACCCCGGCTGCCTTTTTGCCGTGAATAGCCCCCGGTCCTCCCGCAGGCTCCAGGGAGCACTGTACCTGCAGTGCCGACGCGCCTTCCTCCTCTGCAGGGACGGGACCTGCACTCGGGCTCACGGACGCGCTCTCGATGTGAAGCGCCGGCGCTGCCGGGACTCGGCGGCCGTTCCTCCCGCTCCGCTCCGCTCCGCTCCGCCCCGCGGGGACACAGCGAAAAGCCGCTGGAAGCGAACACCGCTCCGGCGGGGAGCCGCGCCGAGCCGGGCCGGGCCGGGCCGGGCGGGGCGGGGCGAGGCGGGGCAGGCAGAGGAGCGGGAGCCGAACCGAGCGCAGCCCCTGCCCGCCCTCTCCCCGCTCAGCTCCGGGCGCAGCCAATCCGGGCCCTCCGCGTCACCGCCACGTCAGCGGCGCGTCACCACCACGTCAGCGGCGCGTCACCGCCACGTCACCGGACGGAGCCGCCGTGACCGCGCTGCCGAGTCCCGGCCGCGCCCCCGGGCAGCGAGGAGGCCCCGTCTTCGCTGTGGGGCCGTTTCCCGAAGGCTTCTCCTGCAGAAACCGCGGCGACAGCTGCCCGGGCGGGCCCGCGGCGGCAGCGGCAGGCGGGTCCGGTCCCAAGGGCTGTCCCCAGGCCTCGGCTCTGCGGTCACTCCGGGTTTACGGCCTCATCAGATATCTGGAGCAGGGATCGAGGGCACCGGTGCCTTGACCAAAGCAAAACGAAACATTTCAAGTGTTAGAAGAAATGTGACTGAAAAAATAAAATTAATCACCCTGGAAGTGTTATTTGACCCTTGTTTTTCACCTCTCCTCATGTCACGATGAGAACCTTCTGCGGTTTCCTAGTCCCCGTCTGTGAGCACTCCTGTGCAGGCTCCCCCCGAGAGGTACTGAAAGGAGCAGAGATAGGGGAGCACTATCGTTACTCCTGCCCCATTTCTCCCAAAAGAAGGCTCTGTAGTTCCCAGGCTGCTTTGGCCAGATAACGATTTTCCTCTTGTTTAATTCAGGTTCTGCACAATTACTGAGATGTTACTTTCCCATGGTTAGGATGTGGGTGAACTCACAATACATCAGAGTTTCTTGGCTGAGGAAGCCAATACAGGCAGCATCGATGTAGGAAAGTGTTGCTTACCTTGATTGTGCCCTGGGAATGGCAGTATCCACTAACAACCTTCTAAAATTCTTGTTTGGTGTTGGGTTTGTTTTTTCTTCCAAAATAAGCAAAATTAAGTAACTTTGACTCTTGTAAAAGTTGATTCTTCTCTGGGAAATGGCCAGAGGCACGTTTGCTTGCCTCTGCCTGTCCTCTCAGAGAGTGGAAAAGTGGTTAATGTGGAAAAAAAAAATATGCAAAGTTGTGCCAGACCATGCAGGTTTGTGCTGGCCTCGTGCAGGGGCTCTGGAAATCACTTTCACCATACCAACAAATAAACTGTTCTCAGCTGGGTGTGGTGGAGTGCGAGAATTGCTCCTAAAGCAAGAACTGAGGGCATAAAGCAGCCGAGTCTTCAACATCCTGAACGGTTGTTCCAGCGTGTGCACCAAGGAGGGGGTTTGTCACCGAGCTTTTTGGAAAGTACCGTGTCGATCTGTCGCTGCCTTGCAGCGTTGCTCTGGGAAACCCCAACGGGAGCAACTTGGCTACACAACCAAAGGATCTTCCATAGCTAATCTAGTTAGATTGCTGCTGATTGTGGTGACAGTGAGACCAGTCTGTTAATAAAGCTTAAGAAACTGCTTCTGACAGAAGCACTGGGGCTGTCTCGTGCCCAGGTCAGTAACTGGTTGTAAGTGTTGCTGGTCCAGTGTCCACTGGTGTTGGGTAACATACTGCCCATCTGCCCTCCTTTCTGAATTTAATTATCTTTTCCTTCTCTTGAGGCTGTAAGACATGTAAATGGTTTCAGCTGCAGACACACAAATTCAGGTATCAGCATGAGATGGGCGTCTCCAGCTCTAGTCTGAGCAATTTACAGCCAGTGAATCAGAGCCACTTTCAGTGTCATCTAACTGAATCATGCTCCAACTTCACTTACTTCCGCTAATACGGCCCAGTGCGTGCACCCTCCAGTTCGGCTTTTCTTAGGCAGTTGCTTTAATAAATATGATGACTTAGTTAATGGTCTCAGGACATCTCTACTATATTGTCAACCTGGACTTCAGTATGGCCTTTGACACGGTCTCCTCCAAGATCCTCACATCAAAGCTGATGAAGCATAGGCTGGATAACGTTGAGTGAGGTGGATTGAACACTGGCTGAATGCCCAGGGCCAGAGGGTGGCCACAAAGTCCAGTTGGAGGCCAGTAACTAGTGGTGTCCTGCAGGGGTCAATACTGGCCCCAGTCCCATTCAACATCATCATCAGTGATCTGCAACCTTGAAGACACCACCAAACTGAGAGGAGTGTCTGGTACACCGGTGTCATGCTGCCATACAGAGGGACCTCAGCAGGCTGGAGAAATAGGCCAAGAGGAACCCTCTGCAGTTCACCAAGGGGAAATGCAGCATCCTGCACTGGGGAAGAAATAACATCATGCACCAGTATGTGCTGGAGAACAACCCTCTAGAGAGCAGCTGTGCAGAAAGGGGCCTAGGGCTACTGGTGGACACCAGGCTGACTGTGAGGTAGCAACATGCCCTTGTGGCAAAGGTGAATGGTATCCTTGGCTGCACAAGGAGTCTTGTTGGCAGGTGCAGGGAGTCAATTCTGCCCCTCTCCTTTCTGCTGGTGAAGCCACACCTCCTGTGCTGTGTCCGGTGCTTGCCCCCTCACTATGAGACAGATAAGGACATGCTGGAGAGTGTGGTGGAGGATAAGGATGATGAAGGGACCTCACATATAAGAAAGGCTGAAAAAAGGTCCCCGCTTCTGATTTTTTAGCTTTAGGCTTTTTTTGGAAGACTACTGATTTGTAATTTTTCATTATCGCTTTCTATCAGTTATTCACTTCCTGCCTCCTGATGATGCCAGCTACTAATACCCATCATTTTACATGGGCATACAGTGAGATTTTTGTGGTTTCTTTCATCATGTCTTCTCCCAAGCAGGTTTTATTTTAGTTTGACTTGGTGTGATACAAATCCAGTTTTACTCTGGATTTTTTTGAGGCTTTTTTTTGCCTTTTTTTTTCCAAGGCACCTTTTCCTGTATGCTTTTCCTGTTTTGTATATATTTTTGTATGCATTTTTTGGTTTGTATACATTGTGTAAACCCTTTCTGAACTAGTATGAGCCTTTCACCTGAAAATATTTGGCCAAATCCACGTCTCTGCCGAAGCTCTATTTCTGTGCTAAACTAAATCCCTTCAGCTGGAGCAGGCCTTGGCCAAGGTGGGTGACGGTCCGTTTTCAAATCTGGAAAAAGCTCCGTAGGTTTCCTATAATCAGCCTCTGCTGACTTGCATTTGCAGCCCTGTATGCGGCAACTCACCCTTCTGTCAGTAGAGGTCACACTGAGACCTATTTTTTCAACATAAGTTTTTCAAGTCCTGTGATTTCCATTATGCCTACAAAACAGGAGAAAAAGCTTCTGAGTATTTCCATTCAGGATCATTTAATCCTTCTCATTAAAATGTTACTGCAGTAATTCTTCTTTGCAACTGACAGGAGTGTTCTTAAGCAAGTTTGTAAATTTACATAAGTTAAATTTGGAAACTAACTTTTTGAATGGAAAATGGCTAAGTTTTCCAGCTTCCTTCACTGAACTTCCTCCTGCTCCCATCCACACCTTTGCCCATGTTTCCATTATTGATGCTTTCCTTGTATTTTTATACTTGCTGCTCTTCAGTGAATCGCTCCAGTTAATTTTCCTGTAACTCTTCTTCACTCAGTTCTGTATGTTCTTGAGTATCTCCCTCCTTCCTCAAACTCAACATTTTGTGCAACATTTACTACTTGAATTTCACCCTCTCATTTCTCAATCTTTAAAAATAATGACTATACTCCTCCTGTAGTGCCTTCCAAGAATCACTCGTCTTGCTGCTTACTAAGTCTCATGAAGCAAGAATGTTTTTTCAAGGCATGTTGCAGCTTCAAAAATTCACACACTACTGATTGGTTTGATTTGTCATTTTTTTTCAAATAATGCGTTTGCCATAAATAAAACATTTTGAATTAAGTCAGACACTCCTGCATGAACGCTGTTTCTGGCCCTTCCTCTCGCAGAGCATCTGGAACAAGGCCCTGCTCCCCGGCCGCTCAGCAGCAGGCTCGTCATAAAGTACAGCGGCTGGACAGATTTTCTAGCTCTGGAACACTTCTGCAGATGCTTGTCGTTGAGACTTCTGGGCCACGTCCCACCACAGAGACCATCCCCACGCTCCTGGCCCTGGCCTCACCGGAACTGGGGCCTGTAACACGGACCACCGGGGAAACCTCAACTGCAGACATGCGGGTGCGCCGATACAGGAACTGCAGACTTCACACAGGGCAGGCCACATTAACTAAAGGTTCTAAAATGTAAAGTAAACTTTATTATCCTTGAACCACAAAATAGATCTCTTTGGTTGTACAAATTTCACTAGTTACAGTCTTGATGCGCTAATTTTCCCTCAGAGTCTCTCAGGAGAGAATGGGAGAGAACCCAGAGCCTGGCACCAGGTACCGCAGAGGGAAAGAAAAAAAGAATCACAAGTTAGTCACCAAAACCAATCCAGGATTGTTTCCAAAATTGCTGTTGTTAAAAAGCAAATGCTAAAATTAAGATTTAAAAAGGAAAAGCTCAAATTGCTGATGATGGAAGCAGCCACAGCTGCAGTTTGAGATTATCAGTGTTCCCCCTCCAGAGCTCTGTAAAACTGAAAGTCAGTCAAAAATGATCCACTGGATTTTGGCATGAAGGGAGATTCTCAACTAAAAGAAACTGCATCCAGTTCTTTCACTCAGCAAATGTACAAGCAGAAGTGCCTGTCGCTCCTGAGACACCTGGAGTCACTGAAAGGCTTAAGGTTCAATTCTGGTCTTACTGCTAGAGGGGTTCAGTAGAGAGCACCAATGTATCAAGGGTGGACAGGTCCGATCACTGCCAAGCTCGGATGCCTTTCTCCCTATTTGAGGCTTTAAAAAGGAAAAAGAAAAAAAAAAAAAAAAAAAGGATGTTTTACTTCAGTAGTGGGCAGCAGAGACTGATCACAGAGCTATAAGCAGCATCTTGTCTCCTTCACATCTGCAGAGCTTGCTTGCTACAAAATCTGTTCACAGCCCTTGTTCCACTTGTACAAACCAGGGATCACACCCTTGCTCCTTTTCCATTTTCATTTTCTCCTCTTCCACAGGCAATCCCGTGTTTATTTCTCTGTTTCACAAGGAGAGGTGCCTGAGGCCAACAAGTTGTCAAAGGGCAAAACTTTGGCTATTGCAAACACAGCCAGACCCACCCCCTGTCACCGTGTTCCCTGCCCGGCCGGTGCTCCACGAGAGCCCCACGCTGGGCACCCCGTAACATCACGACTCATTTCACAGCCAGCGGGCAACGCAGCAGACTTGCCCCAAATATCCTCCTACCTGTAAGACCCCATTACTCCTAACCCGACCCCAGCCACGCCACTTCCTACCCTTCCCCCGTCCCAAATCCTAACCCACTATCGCATCGGCTTTTACACCTCCTACCTCTGCCACCGAATCCTAACCCCAGCTACTCCGCTCTCTAGCACTGTCACTCGCTCACGGCTACTCTCTGGCTACAGCTGCTCAGCTCCCCTCCCATGTCTGCCCCAGGTTGTCCCTCTGTCGCGGTGCTGACAGAAGACAGAGGCCTGACCCCTGACGCCCCACGCAGCGCTGCTGGTAGCGTGGCTTGCGCTGCACACTGAGGCAGGCACCCACTTCCCGGGACAGCACAAAATGCTGCTGGGAACGGTTTCCTGCGTGGGATAAACTGCCGCGCTCACAGAGGCAGGTGGCACAGAGCTGGCACCAGCTCCTGCTTATTCGTTTGTCTCTGAGCACACAGCTGTCAGTGTCAGAGGGAGGCACTTCACTGAAATTCCTTTTTTTTTTTTTTCTTTTTTTTTTTTTTTTTTTCTTTTTGCCTCCAAGCTACCTATTTCCACATCCTCCCAGAAGAGAGTGAGGTGACAGTGTGGGAGGTGGAAGGAGACGCTCTTTTGGCAAAAGACTGGAAATTAAATAGGAGCAAAGGCAGGCTGGACCTTCCTTCTAATTCATACCAGAGTAGAAGCTCCCATATTAACCACTAAAAAATTCCAAATTGAGGAAATAACAGCTGAAGCCCAACACACTCTCACACTCCTACGATCTCCCTGTCCTACCCTTCCCCCACACACAATATTTACAGGCTAACAAGCTGCCCCCTGTCCTACCCACACCTCCTCCCAGTTTGCCATCGATAAGTCTAGTGTTGGCCCATTTTGTTTAGGACGTGCCCCAGTGCATTATTGGGTGAGAAAAAAGGGCAGTTCACAGCCTTAAAGGAAGTTAGTTGACCACAATGCTCCCTGGGGTGCTCAGGTCCCATCCAGAGCCCAGGAGGCAGCAGAGTGGGCAGTCCAGTGCTGTCCCTGGAGCACAGGAAGCTCAGAAGCCCTGTGCTGGGCTACTCCATCGCCCAGGTGCATCAGATCTTCTACGTAGGGACAGCAGCCTCCAAACTGCGCCGGCTGTGTCGGAGTTTGCGCTTGCTGCTGTACAGGGCCATTTCTTCAAGTGCTGATGAAGTAGGTGTAGACGAATCACGTGTTACTAACATTTCCTCTTCCTCTGGCTGCCCATCCTGCTCCTGCGGAACTGTGCAGACAAGAAAAGTTCAGGTTCTAAGGGAAAGAGCAAGGTGAAGTACAGAGCCGATCCAGTTAACGCAGACAAAGAGCCCACCCAGGTGCTGAATCCGAGATGGTGCTGAAGTCTTAGTGATTTACAGTAATCCCATGCCCAGAACTTTCAGGTGACTTTAGGTAGCTTGCACTGACTACTGTGGGTTCTGGGAAGCAAGTCACGGGTGTGAGAAGACTCCCACAGTTCACTGGAAATTCTTGTTAGCGCCAAGCCTTAGGAAAACTAAAGCGCGCTGTGAGGACCTGGGTGCTCCAAGCACTTCACCGGTTTCTGCGCAGCTGGAGAGCGGTGTGACCGCCAGCATGGCACGGCACACCTGATGAGAGGCGAGCGCTCCGGCCTTGATTAATGTTGAAGTTACGTGACCAAGTCCTTTCTGTAAATTTCAGATTGGGTCCCTCACCAAAGGAGTTCACCAGGAAAGATACTCTGTCAGGACAGACTCTCAGTTAACTTGGTCTCAGGCCTTCTAGGATGTGTTCTGCATCTAAAGTACTGCTGTCACCATGTCTGACCCTCCAGAAAGGAGCTGGTAGAGCTTTTCTGATGGGCTTTGACATATACCTGGAACATCTGCACCCTTTGCAGTAATTTGTCACGAGCAACTACTTGTGTAAGAAGGAAAAAGTTCCTCAAAATCAGAGATTTTTCCTTTAAAGTGCAAACTGCCTTCTTGGAAGTCTTTGAACGTAGCAGAGATGCTCAAATACAGAAATCTATGGAGATGTATCGGATCAGAGGTGCAGAGTCTGCTGAGCTGTACCCAGTGGCCCACTCTCTGCTCTCTAGAGATCGACTCCAAGATGCCAGATTCCCCCCTGCTACAGTACCCAAGGATGAATAGCTGTTATAACAACTCAGAATCCTTCCTGAACTATTCACTGTAGCAGCATGGAACTACTGGAGAGAGTCCAGTGGAGGCTATGAAGATGCTGAGGGGCTGGAGCATCTCTGTGCCCAGCACAGGCTGAGAGAGAGCCCTGGGGCTGCTCAGCTGGAGAGGAGCAGCCCGAGAGGGGAGCTGGGCAATGCTGAGCAAGAGATAAAGGGCCCCGGGGGGCAGGAGGATGGGCACAGACTCTGCTCACTGGTGCCCAGGGACAGGACAAGGGGCACCAAGG
>JANVCC010000058.1:54195-131382 GCA_025345505.1 Todiramphus chloris collaris
AGAGATTCCCACCCCGGCTGGACCCTGCGCTGCTGGGCCCCTGCTCTGGGGGCCCCTGCTGGGTGGAGCTGGGGTGGCACCAGAGCAGCTCCAGAGGGCCCTTCCAACTCCCACCGTGCTGGGATTTGTTGATTCAATTGTTGTTTGAAAAGGCCTCAGACCAAAATGGATGTAGACAACAAATCTGGTACCTTGAAAGCATACTGGGACCTGTAAGCTGATGACTGACTTCCAAACAAGGCAAACATGTATAAATGAAAGGCATGGGCACATGCAGATAAAAATCTGTAAGGGTGGGGGAGGAAACCCAAGTCTCAGAGGGAAGTCACTCTTTTTAGATGCTCTTAGCCTAGAATTTGCCAAAGGAGCTATCAAACATGCAAGTTAAGTCACCTCAACAAAGCATACTGAACTTTTAAAAAACATCTGGTTGTTCCTCAGCTAAAGCTCTCAACAAAAACAAGCTGCCACGGGATAAGGTGGCACATCCTTTAGCGGGAAAAAAAGTAGTTAAAACACACAAAAAGTGCAGGAAGACACTGCCTGCTGTCACAACACGGAGCACCTGTCTGTATTAGGGTCAGTATTTGGTAATTAATGACAAGGAGCAGAACTGATGAAGATGTTACTGAGAAAAACTGCTGCCGATACCAAGCTGTGTGTCAGGGCATTCAAATGAATCTCAACAACAAAAAAAGGGCATTGGGATTTTACAGAGGTGACTGGAATCCCCTCTAAAATCAAAGGCCTCTGGCTTAGTGCTAAAAGACAGGTTGTCATAGCCCAGAGTAGTATTCTGGAAGGGATCACTTTATGTTTTTCTTCTTCTATGCTTTTTTCTTGGCATTCCCAGTGGGCTGCATCAGACACAACACTGGACTAGTGAGAACCTGGTGCTGACTGACTTCAGAGTTGGGGCCAAAAGGCATGCCGTAGCTAGGACAGCCTGCAGGGATGCAGCAGTTAACGCTTTAATTTCTGTTTGTTTAGGTGACCTTACAGAGATCCATAGGTGCAGACCTGGAGAGTCGCCTGGGCACTCAGGCACCCAAATGCTCTCAGGTCTTAAACCAAGATGAATTAATCTGCAGCTGCCTGCTGCAGCTCCAGGGAAAGTGGCATAAAGCAGACCCTGAACAATGGATGGTATCCACTTACAGCAGGTGACAGAGGCCAGAACTTCCCACCCATGTTCTACCGCCACTCTTTGCTCCATAACACAAAATGGTAAGAAAACTAGGCATGCTCATTACACACCATTCGCAGCACACCAGCCATCACTAAAGCACAATGCAAATATCCTACCCAAAACTGAATGTGGAGAGTTTGGAGGTTTCATTCTAGAATGGACAAAACAGGACATTGCTTCAAGCAGCAGGAAGTTGGAAGTCCTCAAAGCTGATTCCACAAGCAAAGAGGAACCCTCTAGAACCGTGGTGGGAAGCAGGTAGTAAAAAGGTAATTCCCTTGGCCATGTGCTTACCTGAGTTATTTCTGTCATCTATGTATCTGAAGTCATCAGCTGCATCGGGTGACTGGAAGAGAACAAAAGACATGAGCGTCCACCTCTGTAACACCAGCACCAGGCGATTCCCCACCTCCAGCCTTCCGACACACCACCGAGAACCTTTTGGTCTCAAAGGCACTGGTAACAGAGCAGCTTGGGCACGACCCACAGTGAACACAACACACTTGATTACAACACGAATTCTCCGGGCTGAAGGCAAGCAGCCCATTGTCTGTGCTGCAGGACGAGGTGTGTGTCTGCCCACCAGAGCTCTCCTACCTTACTTCATGTGTGTAGGGAGGAGAAGATAGGAAATGACATGAAAGGCAGAAAGACAACAGCAAATGAGGAGAAACATGGGAGGAGAGCAAAGATGTGAAGGAGCTACATTTCCTTCAGAGCCCCGGATCCTAATTCTGTATCTGCATGGTTCCCAGGCCTAGCTCCTTATGCAAAACCAACCTCCTTCTCTATATTCAGGGGTGTAGGGAGAACTGAGGTGGGACAGGAAGCAGTTACATCCCAACAGATGGGACAGCTCTGGAGAAACGACCAAGGGATAATCCTGAAACTCCACCAGTTCCTGCTAATTTGAAAGCCTTCATAAAATGAAGGCCATTCCAATAACCAGAGCTGTCTGTAGCTCATCAGACCAGAATGACAACACCATGAGAAAACACTGCTCATGGTCACAAACTTCAGGAGGCTCGAAAGATCAGCACTACTCTGGGGACAGGAATAAATGTCAAAAGACCTACTCTTTTTTTCTGAAATAGAGAATTTAATCTAGCTGTAAATAGAGTACTTCAAGGACAGAAAGGCTCAAGTCCTCTCTTGAGGTTTACTTCTAAAGAGGCTGCACTTGTTACTTCCTCTGTTCTCTCGAGGTTTGCACACAACACTTGGGCTGTGCTCAACACCTCTCCAAGCTATACAAAGTTAAGGACTGGGTTCCAGAAGAACTCAGTATGCAGTAGGTTTAGTAATGCCAAACTCATCTGAAAATTCTAACCACTACTGATCAAAAATCTATCTTTTAGGGGTTTCCTTGCTCAGCTCAAAAACACAAGTGAAGTATAGCTTAATTTTTCTTCAGGTGTGGGATAAAGGATGGCAGCTCTATATATACACTGACATGGAAAGCATGAGCATTTCACAGCTGTGGGAGGGAAGGAGGATTCATTGCCATATCAAATTTTGTTGCAAGCAGCAAAACTGGAGGAGGCAGGAGAGAGGGGGAGATGATTTCAGCCCATGTAGTGCTTTAGAAACCAAGCAAATGTATGGTAGAAGTCACGCTCTTCAAGAAGCAGAGAGCAGAGCACGGGGGCTGCGATGACATTGGCATGTGCTGCTGAGGAACCACAGCCCAGCCAAACTGCACCACACCGACCCGAAGCGAGTGACATCATTGTGCAACTACGGCCAAGAAGAAACAAAGTCTCTTAATTACTGCACTGCTGAGAGAGGTTCAGAGGAACTGCCTGATGATTTAGAGGTGTAGCCTCCTTTGGAGGCACTTTCTTAGCTGCATGGAGACCTAGTGCTGCACTGTGGCCTCAGCAGAGGCTTGGGGAAACTCGAGTAGTCCAAAGCTGTGGCTGGGGCCCCAGGGGCCAGCTCTCTAACTCCCCTGGTATGGTGTCTGGACACGTGCACACCCAAGGGAAGGGATTCTTAAGAGAAAAAGATGAGTGACCACCAACGGCTGAGCAACACCACCAATGAAAGGAGTCAGCCCAGAATATGGATCAAACTGCCCGAGACCCCTCAAACTGCAGCTCTGCTGAGGTCAGCCTGGCTTTGGGGATGACACCTGGGATCTGTGTGTCGGGACAGCAAGTTAAAGCCCAACATGCCAGTACTTGCTAGGTCTCCACACACAACACAAATGTAACTGCAGGTACCTGCTTCATTGTCTTCATACAAAACTAAAAAAACCCCAAACCCTAAAAATCAATAAATTGCAGACATAGAGTATCTACTCAAATCAGCTATCACAAATGCAACCAGTTAATGACTAATTCGTACAAGAGAAAGGCAGTTCACAATCCTGGGCAACCAGTTCTAGGTGGCCCTGCTTGAGCAGGGGGGTCAGGCAAATGACCTCCAGAGGACCCTTTCAGACCTCAACTGTTCTGTGATGCTATGAAAAAGCAGCTTAAATGAAATGAGGTTCTTTTAGGAAGAAGGAGAACCTCACCATCACGCTCACCCTTGAAACTCGCTGTTCTCTAACCACACGATTACTTCCAAGCTCATCTGCAGCAGTTACAACGTATGAGAATTGTCATCACAGCTGCTTCTGGGCAGAATGCTGGATGTGTTCCAGTGGAAGTTAACATCTCCTCCAATTTGCAATTTGTGGGCAATCATTTCTATAGTTTTTCCTTCCCTTTTACTTCTCATCTTTCACTTAAAAATAATCTGGGATCAATTAAGGTGAAGACGTAGCTGCTTTATATTTGCAAAGCTTTTGTCAATTTTAAAACCAACTGGACCAACTTTTTTACAATTCCACTTGATCGAAGTCTCCAATAAGCCCTCAGTTCTGCAGCCTGGCTGGTTGTCATCGTGTCCCACACAGACAGGGCCCTTGAAGGGGACTCCTCAAAGCATCCCTCTGCTCTGGAGGTCATCACTTCCCGTGCAGGCACTTCCATCAAATCAAGCCCTAACCCAGCTGACAGTGGGGAGCATGCAGTTTATACCTGGATTTCGTACACAGGTTTGGAGGAAGGAATAGCAGCGAATTCTCGGTAGTCAAACTTCTTTTCAGACATGGACTAGAAGGGACAGCAAAAGAGAAGAAAGAGGAGAGAGTAAGGGGAGAGAAGTGGATGGAGAACCAGCAGCAAGCTGAGCAATCTATGCAGAGATAAAAGCAGAAGCAGAGTGTCACTCTTTCAGTCAGTGCCAAGATTGCCTGGACACAGCCTTTGAAAATGAGGCTTCTCTGGGACACTGCCTTTTCTGCTGTTCTGGGGTCAGGACAGAGGTTCCAAGTTGCAGAGAAAACATTATGTGCTCCAGTAAAATTCACATGCACACCAAGTCAGGCAGGAAGCCTATTTTCATGGAAAAAGTCTTGGTGAGATTCCTGATGTCTGTAGCACAGTCAGGATTTCAATCCAGAGTCGGCTGTATTGGGGTGACCTTCGGCAAAACCAGGTCCCTTCTCTGTGCAGTTGCTCCCACTCTTCTGTTTGTCTGTCTTACTAATTTTTAACAGTTCTCTGCAACAATGACCTGTTGGTTTTATACTGTTCTTAGAAAAAGCAAAATGCTTATTTCAGCTGAAGTTCTGTTTTATGCTGTTGAGGAAACAAAGGGCCAAAGTCTCTGAAGTGAAAGGCTTTCTGAACATGGCGATGAGGAACCAGAAGGATGAAATAATAACACAGGCAAACAGAAAACAGATGTTACATGGTAGCTGCAAAAAAGGGGGGGGTTGGCAGAGCCCCATCCACTGTGCCCTCTTCACAATTCCACGTATCAAGCAGCCAGACCTGCCCTAAGTATTTAAGTAGGGACCCCATGGCCCAAGCGCACAGTCCACACCCACGCGGAGTAACCGAGAGATCCCAGGACTACGGGTGAGGCAACAAAAGCAAGCAGAAGTGTCATACCAGCCTTCCTGGTGAAGTGACGTTCCTGGGGCTGCAATCTGCAAGAGACGACAGAGCAGCGCTATGTAGCGAACGGCCACGTTACCTGCAGCACCTCCCGAGTCTGCCCTGTCCCTTTAGCACCATGTAAGAGTGGCACAAGACTAGGCTTGGCAAAGACACCACCCGCTCAGAACAAAACCCTCTTTCCCACTTTTTTAGAGTTACGGTGCTGGTTTTATTTCTGCTCTGGTTCCCTGGAAACACACCTCAAATATTCTCTTATGCTTTCTATAGATCAGGCCCATCCCCTATAGTGACAGATGTCATATGCCCCAAAGGACCTGCCAATCTAGGCTGAAGGAGGAAATTGCTTTCAAGCAAGCTTAGAATTAACTCTTTTCCTCAGAGCTAGAAACAGCCATACAGTACCTTCCAGCGGTGTTGGTGATGGGGTAGGAACAGGTGAAGGAGACTCTGCCAGCTGCTCCAGTGTGCTCCGTTTCTTCCCCTCCTTGGACTTGGCAATAACCATCTGGGCTTTAAGAGCATCCTGTTCAAGGGATTTCATCCTACCTCAGAAATGAGTGGGGGGGAGAAAAAAAAGACATCAGACATGACCCCCTCAGTATGAGACAACGCTGCCTTCTGCACCCAGCAGCTAGACCACTGTCAACAACAGGCTGAGTGCAAGGAGGCAAAATGAAGCACCCTGGGTTCCCTGAGGCAGACACTGTCAGAGCAGGAGAGGACAGGAGAGCAGCCCAGTTTGCTGTCATCCTGACACACACATGCCATCAGATGTGTTGAACAGACAGAGCCTCCAATGCCCTGAGAAGCTGGAGGCCTTTCCAGAGGCGCTGCATGTGCTGGGAGAGAAACCCAAGCTGGGAAGGGAGCTGCAAGGGCTCAGACAAGTAGAATCAGTTCTCGGGGCTCTCCTCTCCCCTGTGCTCTCAGTGTGCTGCATCTTAACCCTCTTCAGCCACCAGAAGATTACGAAAGAGCTATGAAACAGCGGGCTCAGCCCTCAGAAATGTCTGCTCCCTTCTCCCAGTCAGACCAACCCAGCATCCCTCCCATCCTCACTGAGACAACTGCCAGTAGCCTGTGGGACCTCAGGGAAATAGTGGCAGCGAGCGCTACCATCTCCTCCCTACCCCTGGCAGGCGGCAGCTGGGAGCACTGCGCTGGGGCACAGGAGGGACGCAGCCAGGGCTGTGGAGCATGCAGCTGTGGGGAGGGGGCTGTGCACACCTGGAGTGGTTTCCTGACCCAGGGGTTCTTGAGGCGTGACTCTGCCTTGGACTAGACATCTGAGCTGGCCTGGCCCCGGGAGCAGGTGCCCACTGTCGGGACTGGTACAGCTTCCTGGCCAGATCCTGCTCGTACTGTTTAATACTGTCTTCAAGAGCTGAGCATCTGAGGAGGAGGAGGAGGAGGCGGAGGAAGAAGAGAAGGAGAAAGAGGAGGAGGAAGAGGAAATGATGGTGATGAACATCGCAGCAGACAAGCACAGGGAAAGAAAGAAACAGATACAGGAACACACCCTGGCTGGGAGAAATACAGGTCTGATATGGGAGGAACCGTGACTCAGACAGGCTCCTGTATCTGATCCTCTCCAACACCAACTGCTGCAGGAGCCGCAGGAACCTCCAGAGCACAACCTGGGGTGGTGTGCCCAGAAGCATTAGCCTTCGGAGCTTCAGCATCTAGAGCCTGCCCTGCCCGTGGGCTGGGTCAGGAGGAGGGGATGAGAAACACCCAGCTGCCCAACAGAAAGGGCCCAGGAGGTGGTTACCCAGGTAGAAGTGCATGTGTGAGGCAGCCTGAGGGAGCACAGGGCAGAGCTGGAGCATGTGCACACGCCTGATGGGCTCTGGGTGTACATTTGCATACAAATACCTGGTGGCCTGTCAGCACGCACCTTTGTCTGGCCGCGAGAAAGGGGACGCAGAATGGACAAGCACATTATGAAAGGTCTGTTTGCCACAGGTGAACGCCACTGTAAAGCAGCACAGGCAGGGCTGGGAAACTGCTGAGATGCATCCAGCGCTCACTGGACACCTGCCCTCCTCGGTGTGTGCCTGTACCTTCTTAATCACACTCATCCTACGGCATGAGTGCCGGTGGCCACGCGTGCCCAGAACAAGTCTGGAGCACGGGCCGCAGGGCGCTTGTCCCAACAGGGCGCAGGGGAGTGTGCTGGGGGGGAGGGGGTGCACCACATATCCTGGCAAAGCACTGATGACACGGGGAGAAAAAGGAAAGCCCAAGAAGGTGCAAACTGATGGAGTCACGAGTGACAGCACACAGACCAGAGAACTGGAAAGAAGCAGAAGACAGAAGATTAGAAAGAAAGTAATAAAACCAACAGCATGCACTCACAGAAAACACAGGTCAGTGAGGCTGTAGCACCACGGGCAGGGCAACACAGTCCTCCTTCGCACAGCACGCGCAGCACTGCCCGGGGGCTCTGGGAAGAAGACCTGAGCCCTGGCTGCCATCGTGTCACTGGGCCTGCTCTAGTTCTTACAAAAGAGGGATCCTGCAAAGGCCAGGTCGTCCTGGGAGATCTGTGGCAGCAAGAAGCAGTCCATCCTCATCTTACAAAAAGGAGCACATTATAGTGACTGACCAATTCCTGCCGATGCCAAAACAAGCGAGGCCTTACCCCTACCCAAGGACTCAGCCAGACACTTCCCTAAGAGCTGAACAAAAAGCCACACCTTGGTATCGGCAGCACAGAGGAGCTGAAGACCTGGTCTGCAGAACTTAACAACAGCAATGCTGAATCTGGTAAATGAAAAGCAAGACAGCTGCAAGAAGCGTCTCCTTGTCAAGTGTTGTTACCTCTCAAAGCCTCTCCCTTTCCCAGTTTGTTTTCCATGAACGAAATGTACTTAGACTGAAGGTTTGGAATGCAGGGATCTCTCTCCTACCCATAGTGTACAAAACCACTATACTTAACACTCACTAACCCTTCTACAGGGTAACAGAGCTAAGCAATGCCCACAGAATCCTGGCTAATCCAAAAGCATGGTCAGGTGTACAGAAATGGAACAAACCATGTGATCACCTAAAAAAGTACGTCCCTCACAGCATATTTCAGTTTTCTTTATCTGCTTGAAACAGCAACAAGTTAACGGATGAAGAAAGTCCTGAGGCAAGTGGTCTACACTCTGTGACATGAGCAATGCCCTTGTAACAGCTTTGCTTTCAAAGGTTTGTGTGGGAAACCATTCTCCTTTCTACACCCATCTTAAACAAAGCTTTTATTACAGCACTCCTCAGATACGTTAATGCTTAGGAGGAACCAGAGCTGACTTCCCTCATAAAGCCTGCCCCCTTGCATGAACAAACAGGCATAAGGAACAGAAAATCCTGCCATCTAATCGGGAAGGGACAACAGATCAGTCTCTACCACCTCTCCAAGCACAGTGATGTAGATTTTCAGGAGAAGAAGCCCAACAGACAACTTCTGATTTGTTGGATCAAATACAACCGTGGAGTTTGGGTTTTCTGAGGTGAAAACACTGAGCAGCAATCCTGTGCAAGATAACTACTGACGACACTGCGGTGCTTACACAGCGTGACAGTGATGGTCAATTTTTCATGTATTCAGCATTCAGAGCTCTCCTGTCCCCTAGTGGGGCTCGGGCACCCGTGCAACGTCATAAGGAAGTATATGCCAGAGCCAGAATTTGGATGTGGTAACCTCAGTCCCAGCCAGCATCCTCTGATTTGCTCCACAACAACTAGGCAGCTTCTAGCCCTCCAACAGGGGCAAGGCACCTGTTCTGGCCAGAGTGGTTTACAAATCCTCTTCCTTTCAGGTTTCTGTACCAGGGCTGGCTTTTGTAAAACATTCCTGGCTCAGTGTGAAAATACAGAACTTCCATTTGCACACAATGCCACCTGAAAAGTTGTGACACAGAAACCATGGGAACAGCATCAACCAGAACAGGTGTGAGATGCTAAATCCAGCAGAAGGTTCAGTGACGCAGAGCAGCAGAGAGAACCCTGCAGCATCTGGAGCATGAAACGGCAGCACAGGGTGGCAACCATCCTGCCAGAGCACTCTGTGACACCCCGACTCATTCCTGCACCTCTACGCGGGCTTGAGCTGGGGAAGGAGAGGTTGCTAAGTTTAGACTCACTCAACAGATTCAGGTTGAAAGGGACCTCTGGAGGTCATCCAATCTAAGAGCTACTCAAAGCAGGGCCACCTTCAAAGGTCTAACAAATGTGCTACAAGATGACAGAAATCATTCTCTTCCAAATCAGCATTCCAAACAGGCCTTCCAGTGACCTCTCAGCTCTCTAGCATGACAGGGCAGTGCAGTGAAACTAAGGCTGTGCTTCAGAAATTTCCAGCTGAGACAGACCAACGGACTCATCCAAGGTAAAGAACTGGAGCATACCAAGAAAGTTTTTCTTGAAGGGCAAAAGCCCTGGTACTAGGAACATGAGTCCAGCTCTAAATAAACAGATCCGCTACACGATCAAGTAACAATGGGAAGCTTTGTTCACCCTCAAAGCCCTAGATAATTAGTCAGCTCTCACTGAGGATTCCACTATATATTTCTTCGCCCTCAGAGCCTCTCCAGAAGATGTCAGCACCATTATCATCCATGTCTAAGCAGAAACACTCAAACTGCCAAGAAGTATCACAACTCCTGGTCTTATCTAGCAGGCTGTCAAGGATGAGTCACTAGCAGCCCCGCTCCTCTAAAAGCTCTTATTCAAACCCAAAAAGAGACTGTTTGAGATTGTCCTTTGAATGCTTGCTAAAGGAACATTATGGGAAGAAAGCTATGATTAGCTATAGGAGCAGCTTGACTAATTTTTATAAGGAATTACAGGACACAGTAAATGACTGGACTAGTTTTAAGCCCTAAGTTCCGAGCTAGGAAGCTCTCTTTCTTTCAAAACAATGTTTAATCTCTCTTTCATGGCTGATAAGACAGTTTGTGTGGACCAGAGTTCCCTCATCTTGCTAATTTCTTGGCTTCAGCAAGTTTTCCAGCCTAGCAACATTGGATACATTACATGTTCTTTCCATTTTTCACCTTGCAGCTTCAATAAGTATCATCTTTTACACGTTACAAAGGATGTGGGAAGCTGTGTGATGAGAGGAAAGGAGCACATTCACCACCACATAAAGGTGTTTGACTTATCATTTGATAAAACTTCAGTCTTCATGAAGGTGCAAGCACTGCTGAAATTTAAGCAGCATCTCACCCACAAGGCTGTCAGAAGCAGAAGAGCTCAGACAAGCGGCAGATGCTTTGAACAGGTACTACATCACCCCCTAGGACATCTGACTTAGGAAGGTGTGTCTGTTCCCTGTTTTCAATATCATGTCATCCAAGACAGGCAGCAGGTTCCCTTTTCCTGAACTACCCTAGTGAAGAGAACAGTGAAGGTTCTTCTGTCTCACCGTGCTGCCCTCCACATTGCTCGTTTCTCTGCCTCCAGAGCACGGCGTTCTGCTGGAGAAAGCTCCTTCTCTTGACCACTCAGCAGCTCAGGACTCTGCATTCGCAATCGCTCCTGATGCCGCCGCTCAGCTTTGGCTGTCCGCACAGGTGCCACTGCATCCCCTGCTCCAAGATATAATGGACTCAACCTGGGCAGAGAGAGCAACATTGAAAGGCAGGCTGGCCTGGTCCACCACAGCTCTTACCTGCCTGGTTTCAAGAAAAAAGGTGATGACCAACACCCCCAATCAAGTGTTTAGTACCACATCCAAGGATGTCACCGTGGGGGGCAGAAGGACACATTATAGAGGTGAGTTTGATTCCAATCATGGTTTCCCTTTTTCCACAGAATCCTTTCTTCTACATCCTATGTCTGCTTAGGAGGAGGAGGCATCTGCTCCATCATCGGGCTGTTCCTAGGCAAAGGACATTCCTGATCCACTTACCCAGACATGGAGTTGGTTTTCTGTTCAGGCTTGATTCCTTCTTCCAGCGAGTTCCTCTGTGAGCTGCTGTTCTCGTTGACCTCAGGGGGCCTAGAGCAAGAGAAGCATGTCAGCAAAGAGTACCCCAGGCAGGCACACCCACGAAAGGTCTGCAACAGATCCAAGCCCCAGAAAGCAACAACTACTTCAGTTTGAAGACACAACCTTTAACAGTATTGCTCAACAGCTCCTTCTCCATTGCTGCAAGCATTTCCTTGTGGATCTCATCAATGTTCGCACTCTCTGACATCAGAACTCATTTTCGTCATTTGGAGGGCAGCCATCCACTAACACACACACTCTTCTAAGGTAAAGAATCGCGTTTTTCAGCCACTATAACCCTGACAATGGAAGTGTTTGTGAAGGGAAGTATGTCTGCACCAGAGACTCAGAAGAGAGTCACATAAAGGCAGCCTCAGCTTTATTCTAGCACAACCTTATTTTTAGCTGAACTCTTAGGAGCAGCCTTTTCTCATTCCCCAGTTCTATGCCCAACAATTAGAAAAGCAACATCGAGGCAACCTGGAGGACAAGTCGAGGAGAACCAGGAAACAAAAGCCTAGAAAACTCCAAACCTAGGTTCAACATCAGAGCTTATCTTGAACTGGCTATTTCTAAAAATCAACATCTCTAAATACTCAAGCGCACAGCTGAGGGAGCTGCTCTTTTGAAAAGAAAGCTCGGAAAACCTGCATGTTTCTCTGCTGAAGAATAAATACTGCCCAGCCCTCTTCCCTGAAAATTATTAATACCGAGACCTCTGACACACGTGGGTGGTACTGAGCTACCAGTCTTATCTTACCGAGTTGCTGGGGCCTGGGTGCTCCTTCCATTTAGTCTCTCAATCTTGTACTCAACTCCTTCAATGATGACACTGGATTGCATGCTCATCTCAGGCACCTGTTTCACCATCTCATCCTCTTCTGCCTCTTCCTCCAACAGAAGGGTACGTTTCTGCTGCAGTTTTCGTGCTGCCAAAATAAGATACTCATGTTACACCACAAAGCACTCACTAAACCCCACAAGGATGCAACCTCTGGGCAGGTCCTTATGCTCACGGTCCCTGCAAGTCTGTGCTGTTTTAAGTCCATACCCTCTCCATGGACGCCTTTGTTTCTCCTCCACTCCACTAATGCTTCAGATGTAACAAACTCTACACCATTTCCTTGTCCCCTCTTTCCTTATTCACTAACCTTCCACCCCTGGACACTCTACAGATTTCCAACAGTTCATTATGTTGAGCATGCTCATCCTCAAACTGGAGGGTGTGTGCAGGCTCTTGTGCCCCCTTCCTCCCCTGTTGCAAGTCCTGTGCAGAATCAGAGCAGCATATGGAGCAGCAAAAGCTCTGCTGGCAGATGTTACGGAAGGACGCCACAGGCAACCCTGTTTGTGGTAGCTTCTTCAAATGCAATTGAAGAGCTTAGCAAATCCAGGAAACCCCCAGGCCACAGCACTTCCACCAGTCCACACCTAACAGCAGAGCATCCACAGAACTCCTTCATGTTCACTGACTTCAAGCTATTACCAGACCTTATGAATAACCACCCATAGGCTTTGGAAGCGCTGAATTTCTGGTGCGTGCTCTCAATGCCTTCCACAGAGAAAGGATTCACTTAACAGGCCAAAATTCCTCGCACAGATTCCAACATACCTTCCTCCTCTTTCATTTTCTTCAGGTCATCCTCTCCCACCAAGGAGATGCGTTTGGGAGGCTTGTCCATCTGCTGTTGCTTCACCTCAATTTCGAAATACTTCTGCCTCTCGCGGAAGGACCTCTGCTCGGGGCTGTGCAGCCCGCTGGGGCTCTGCGCGGGCACCTGCGACAGCCACGGGCACCGTCCGCAGAACGGTGGAGCCAACCCTCCCTCCCTCCCCACATCGCCCCAGCGTGTGCCCTACCCCTGCCACATGCTCCACACCCCCCTCCTCCTCCTCCTCCCCCCCAGCCCACGCTGTGATCCTGACTCCACAGCCCCAAAAGCCTGAATCCTCTGTGAGTCCCCGTCCCACTTCCAGCTCCAGCCACCAGAACTCACCTCCGGGGCAGCTTTGGGATTCTCCATGCTGGTCTGACCAGGCAGCTCCTAAGAATGGAGAGGAACGGGCACATACTGAGAAGAAAGTTCCCCTCCGGCCGAGCGGCAGCAACGCCATACAGACAGCAGCAGTCCTGGTCTGACTGGCTCACAGAAGAGTCCCAGGATTTACACAAGACAAAGCCTCATTAGGCTGAGCAATTGAGAGTGATAAGGATTTATGACCAATTGAGGGCTAAACAGAAACAGATGGTGACAACTTTTAAAAGAGCAGAAAGCAAAAAAAAAAAATGGGGAAACAGGCAAAGAAGAACAGAAGCAGAGGGCTTAGCCTAAGAGAGAGGAGGCTTAGACTGATTTCAATCAAAGATGCGACAAAGTTTACTTCTAAGAAGTGGAAACACCTTTGGAAATGAAAGAAATCTGTATTTACCAGAAAAAATAACAGATATTGAACGAGTAGAAGTACAGGGGGCAGAAAACAAAACTGAGCCACAAAATCCATCCGTGAACCAGAAATCAGCAAGGGTAAAAAGAGAACTGCCAAAAAGTTATTGAAAAAAGGAAAGCTTTTAATTATACAAATGAAAAGGAACTATGAGAAGGGAGCAAGTAGACCACCTTCAACTTTATTCAAAGGCACTCCAAAAAACTAACAGAAAGTCTTCATTCTGTATAAGTAAGGAGAACAGTGACAGAGAAGAGAAGAAAACAGAAAAAGCGAAAAAAAAAAGCTTCTAGCTAAGAAGCAAATGTCTGGAAACAGAAAATATTGGTGCTAAGACAGAAGAAAACCTAAGAGCTCAGCACAGTCACCTACAGGGACAAGGTAACCACTGTTCAACAGTTCTGAAGGGAGCTGTGAAGCTGCAAGTCTGGGAGGCATGGATTTTTAATTGACTTGTTTAACTGGGTGGCAGTTCATGTCTGAAAAATAGCCAGTACATCCTTAAGAATCGAGAAGCAGGCAAAACCAACTTGAGCAGCAGAGCTGTTGGTCTGCTCAGTTTCAAGAGGACAAATATTCCCAGATGAACATAATCAAAAAGAACATGAACAGAGGTGAAAAGGGAAGAGGAGCAATGAAGGTTAATTCTCTATCCTCCTCTGATAACACAAATAATTTTTGAAACAAGGGAACTGTACAGAGTTGTCCCAGACTTCAGAGATCAGTTTCATGACCAACCTTGCTTAACATTAGCAATGCCAAATTTGACTCAGAAACCAGGAAGGTGTGCATAAGATTTGTGAATGGCAAAGACCAGAATATCCACAGAAACACAGGGTCTCCACGATGGCTTTCTCTGGAGGAATCGAACGGCTGCTGCTGCCACCCCGCGCTCCCCCTGCTCCCCAGCAATGCTCAGTCTCCTGTTCATACCAGTGTTAGTGCAATGTCCCCCCCCAGCACCAGTTACCTGGGTCTCGAGCAGAGGGTGTGACAGGGGCACTGCGGCAAAGGTCTTGTACGCCTGCTTGACGTTGATGGGGATCTCGTCAGGAGAGGGAGGTGAAGGTGGCTTTTGCTGCAGGGACAAAGACAGAAGGTAAAGATAACCGCTGATGTTAGCGAAAACAAGTGTGGGGGAAACACCAGACACCTCTCAGCCTGCAAAGCGGAAGGTATGAGGGACACCTCCTGCCATATTGCTATCCCAGTCCATAGGGATTTCCACCCAATTCAACATCATGTGAATCAGTGGGCTTCTGGGGCTGGAACAGGGAAGCCACACCAGTGACTCTGACCCTTACTTAGGGCTGAACAAGGCACATTTAGTTTATTAGAAAAGGAAAGCTAAGCTCTGGCCTTATCTGGCATTTCTGACTGAAGGGGCCTTCTCCGTGGGAAGGTATCTATTAGTCCCATTTGGTTTTTAGAGCGGCTGTTGTACTTCTGCTTCCAGAATGACAGGTGTGTACTTCTATGTACTTCAAGGCTAATGGTCTCCTAAAGTCTCCTAAACCCAAGTGGCAACCCATTCAGGATTCTATAGTCTGCAGAAAACCTGCCTTTGTTCTCAAATTTTCCCTGTGCAGCATTCCACTTACTCAGAAACATCTGACAAGGTCCAAGAGGACCCTCCCACTGCTTGTCACTTGTCTTTGCTGGTCTTTTCCTCACCTATCTTCCCTGTGACCCCTCCAATCACATTCAGGAGGAAGCAGAGTTGGGATGACCTGCTCAAAGCATGGCAGAAGTGAATGGGAGAGTGAAGGGGAAATGACACCACCACCTTCCTTTCTGCTAGAAAGCAGATCCCCTTTAGTCGCATCATTCCTTAATCCCTCTGGCGGCACTAGCTCAGTTTCAGGTGTTTCTGGTTTTTCTTTGGCTCGGACTGAGGCTAAATTACCTCACTTGAAGGAAGATGTTCCCTTCCGCATAAGCTAAAGAACAGCACATCAAAATTGGAAGAATTGCAAAACATGTGAATCTTGGCCAATTACACGGATCATACGAAACCCTTTCCCTACAAATCAGGTCTCTAACTTGGTATCATGTCATAGAAGCTTCAATAAAAAGAGAAGGGCTATATTGCAGGTATACGTGTCTTCTGTCGTGACAACACCAAAATACCTGAATCTTTCTCTCCCATCAACATAGAGCCCAGGGAATATGAGTCTTTCAAAACCAACCATTTTTGCAAATCATAAAACTTAACATCAGTAAGACAATATTGTCTCTTGCTGCAAGATGCAAGACACTGATAGATGAAGTTCTGAAAGATTTATACCTCGACGGAATGCAACACCTCATCAACAAGGATCTAAAACTGTGACTACTCTGGGGATTTCAGCCACAACAAGAATTTCAACAACACCAGCTTCTTGAGTGGGCAAGTGAAGACACATGGCAGGCTGGTGAGGCTCAGCAACGTTAGAAAAATGAACGGGATGCACTGACCCAAACTCTGCTCATGAAGAGTACAGGTTTGTACCCAGGGCATCCAGACTGCTGCATAAACAAGACCAGCCTTATCAAGACATGTGATTTTCAACTACAAAATCTCCCCTGGGGGGTTGTGTTCAGCCTGCCCACCAGAGAAGTAGCACTACAGCAACCTAGGGCAGACAGACACAGCTTAGCAAGAAGGAACTGCAGGGCACTTACAGAGTTCTGGATATTGAAGCACAGCTCAGGTTGCTGGAAGGGATTGGGGCTGTCCCCGTCCTCTGAATTATGTGAGGCAGCATTTTGTCGCACTCGGGCGAGAGGCTGAATGACGCCTGGCTTGGTCTGCTTGTGTCAACACCACACATCATGGGAAAGGCAGAGGAAGGGGAGGGAGAAAGAGAAGAGAAACGAGGAGTTAGGGCAAGAAGATGTCTCTGCCATGCAAGCGAATGAGACAAATCCATGCACCTGAGCTTCCGACACCAGCTACCCTGCTGGGAGGATGAGCTACGGAAGCAAACACCAAACAATGCCTCTGGTGCAAGTAGTTTGGACAGGTGAAGGTCAGGATGACAACAGGACCAATGGGTTTCAGAGAAGGCCAGGATACAAGGAAGACTCTGCCATACCAGTAGCAGCTGCAGGGGTCAGAGGGGTATGGCACGAGCATGTCAAAGCTTGGAGAACATATGCGTCATGAACAGAAGATGCAGCAGGAAAACATCAGCCAGGAATGGGCACGGGCAAAAGCTGGGGATGAAAATGAACCAAGACCCAGCCAGGGTGCCAATTAGAAATGCAGGCATAAGAGCAGAGACAAGAGTCTGAGATTTGACCTAGATGTCATCACTGTTGGATGCTGTGTGGACGTCAACAGAACATCTAATATTAAAGACAGCAGAGTTGAGTAAGCCAGCAAAAACTAGACAAGTGAAAGCTGCAAGGGTAAACAGGAATGAAAGCTGCAAAAACGCATTGAGTTTTCAAATTCACAGTATTTAGGACTTAGTGCATTTGTACAAAGTTGAGGTAGACTGGAGGAGCGAAGAAGACAGAATAAGAGCCAACAGTGAGACTTGCAGGGCTGGAAGTGAGCACACACAGAGGAGGGGTGAGGGGAGATCTATCTGCTGGAGAACACACAGGGACATCACAGTGAGGTCTCATGGCTGATGTACTTACTGATTTACTGTCGTCCTGAGATGTAATGAAGTTGATAGAAGCCTGAGAACAGAAACACAGGTGTAAGTTTGGAGTCTGTACAGGAAGCCATCAGCTTACCCGGCTCCATACAACAAGCAGTACAAAACTCCCGGCCCCAGCCCCTGCCCCGCTGCCCACCCTGCACAGGGAGAAGCCCCCAGTCCCATACTAACCCCCACCAAACCTTCCTCTTCACACGGGGAGCGGTCCAGAGCCCACCCGCAAGAGCTTCTCCCAGCTCCTCGGCGATGTGAGGAGATGCTCACAGCTCCCTGCACGCTGACCCCCGCCCTCCCCAGCTCAGCTGGTCCTGGCCCCTTGCTTACATCCCCTGCCCTCTGCACTCGCTACTGAGCTTGAGCAAAGCCATCAGCACCACAGCTTCTCTGCCAGGAAGCGCTCACAGATGCCATCTCACAGCAGCGGCGAGCAGGGAACGGCCTCTCGTGCCCGGCCTGCCGCCCCAGGCGCCGCTCTCGGCAGCGAGCCCTCGGCGCGCACCGAGCCCCAGAGCCGGGGAACGCGGGGCCGGAGGAGGGCGAAGAGCAGCACGGAGCAGCAGCGCACACCGCACACCCACAGGCACTTACAAAGCGGGTCTCCCTGCCTGGCAGGTGAGCAGGCCGAGGGGCTGCAGGCGTCTGGAGAGGGGCAATGCCAGGGAGGAGCGTCAGGGGAGAGAGAACGGGAGAGAAAACGAAGAGACTGGGTTTTCCGCGCGAGAGGCCGAGACAAGCACCTTTTCCAGCACAGAGACTGCAGCTGCCCCGGGCTGTCAGAGTCCCCACGCAGCTCCTCGCTGCCTGCCGTGGAGAAAGCCTCTCTGCCCTCCTCGGCACACACAGAGACCCACCACGAACATCTCCTTCCTCCCCCCACCTGCTTCCTCCCCCCAACAGAAGCTCGCAGAACTCAAGGCCAGGCAAGACCATCCTGATGCCATCAGGACAAAGGATTCCCTCTGAGAGCTCTGAAATAAGCCTATAAATCCTGGCTGGATTACAAGATGTCAAAATCGTAGAATTTACACTAAAAATAGATGGTGGCAGAGAATCAGAGATGCAGTTCCTTGGAACTTCTACTCTGGAACAGCAACACGAGGGAGAGGTGTCCTGAATCCCCAGAAAATACACAAGCCACGAGGGTAATGACTGCCATGTGTCCGTCGGATTACCTGCTGGCAATCCCAGTAACCTGTTGGACCTGTTCCCTTTTGCGTAACATTGTCCAGAGAGAACTAATCTACCAGATTCAGACTGCTGCAAAAAGCTCTGATCCTAAAAATATTAAGCCACATAAATGTGGCAGAAATCTCAGGTAGAGAGCACAGGGCCGAGAACACCAGCAGTGAGACCAGAGGCCCTGCAACACCAAGGCAGCTTCCAGAGCAGCTGCCAGAGTCACCCCCTCACAACAGCCACAGACCAAGGAGAAAAGGCCATCAAAGTGACACACAGACTAGACCTCAGAAATTAAAGCAGTGAGCCAACCTGCTGGAGACCTTAAAAGGCTGAAATAAAGGACAAAGTAATGAAACTGGCTAGAAATGCTTTAAGAAATGAATAGAATCTCTCTTGGCATCTCTGGACAGATAAAAAACAGATACAAACCAGGAAAAACAAGGTAAACAGATAGAAAACAAGGGAAAAAAAAGCTGTATAGATGTTGCACTCCAAAAGGAATGCAGCAAAAAATGACTGAGGATACAGGACAAAGTACAATTTGCAGCTCATTCCAGCCCCTGATATAAAAACCAGGAACACGTAACGACCGTGAAGGGAGAATTTAAAAAATCTATTTGAGAGTACTGAACTTCAAAAACCTCAGCTATCTTGTGAAACTTCCTGCCACAGGATGAAAAGTGCAATCAAAGACTGAGCAAGATTTAAAAGATCAGAGTTGATATGAGAAATGAGAACGGCCTGTGAGAACTTAGTTAATGCTAAGAAAAAATATAATCAAAAGTTACAAGAAACAAACTCCCCATTTCTGAGTGAAAGCTGGCCTCTAACCAAAGGCTTAGAAAATCATTCCCTGAGGGTGGGCTGCAATTGTCTGCTGCAGGATCCTCCAGCTCTCTGCAGAGCAGCCGACGCAGGTCACTGGCAGCATCCCCAGCAGAACCAGGGGTCTCTCACGGAGGCCGGGCAGCGATGGATTACCGAGGGGGACAGTTCTCCAAATCCTGACTTCTCTCTCTCTTCTGATGTACCAGTTGCCAGAGTTAAACAGCCTCTGTATCAGGCATTGGTACAGCCATTCTCAGAAAAGACAGACAACTGCCATCATATAGTCACTTGAGGTACCCCGCCACTCCTCACTCTACAGTTACCCCTCGAAGCAGTAACTTTCCAGAGAGTCTAGGACTAGCTCATTATACCCCCGGGTCTCTGAGATGTTTTGAAAGAGGAGAGCAATTCCCCTAGTTCTCTAGATGTCTCCTGTGATGGACACCCGTTCACCTCAAAAGCATCACTGTCAAGGAGGGAACTCACACTCTGGTTCCCCTGCCCTTCTGCTCTGGTGCCATCCTGCCCCCAGCCCTCCCCGTGCCGCCCGTCCTGGGAGCAGCCTCACCTGCTGGCTACCAGGAGAATAGGGGGGGTCACGCCTGGGAGTTCCTGTCCCAGACTCGCCTGCAGGAGCCTGAAAGAGAGAAGACAATGCTAGATAGTTACCGTGCAGCAACAGCTTTCACGCTGCCCCTGCACAGTGAGGCCAGGAGGTGAGGAGGCCACCGACACCCAGCCAGGGGCCACTTCATCGCACGCGAGCGGCTAGCGCTGGGCCCAACAGCAGCTGTCACGTGGCAGAAACTTGCAAAAAGTGCTAGAAACAGCAAGGGGATGACATCAGGCGTAACAGCGATCACATCCACACACGCTGCGAGGCTGAGGGAACCGGGTTAGAGCCTTCTGCCTTCTCAGACCTGCCCCTGGGAACCCTCTCCCCTTAACTGCCCCGCAGCCTTCAGCAGAGCTGGCCACTCTTGCAAGCCTCCTGTTGTACGGACACCGAGCAAAAAAAGCCACTCCCAGTGGGAAGGAGGCAAGATTCATCTCCAGCCACATCCGCTGCAGTCGGCCTGCTGGCAAGACCTGCAGGAGTAGCCCACGGCAGAGGACGGACGGGGCTCCAGCCCTGCCACGGGACCTGTAACCACCAGCCAGCCTACCGACAGCCCAGCGAGAGAGCAGAGTCCCAGCGATCGCCCGCAGCCTGTCCACGGGATTAGGGAGCACAAGTTCAAACGGATTTTAGATGCCTGAAGACGGAAATGGGTCATTTGGGATTCAGAGACCGTTTAAGCGAATGGAGGGTTCTGCAATTGTTAATACCATACCCAGGCACTAGTGAATCATCTTAATTTGATTCAAGTCGGCCTTGGGCAATTGTATTTCAACTGACCAAGCCAAGAGAAGTGATCTTAAGTTTATACCGGAGCACAGAAAATATCTGATCCTTCTTAGCACTGTAAGGACAGAGAAATGTGGCAGTATCAACTGACCTACCTCCACATCTTCTCGCTCCCTCTGCTTCTGGCTACAGCTACCCACGTCTTCCTGCACGCCAGCACACGCAGCTGGCACCAACCCACCAAGGAAGGGGCTGTTCCACAGCACTGTTTTTCGGGGACTTCAGCTTCCTAACCCAGCTGATATACAACTGCTCCAGTTCTGGTCTCAACACACAGGAGAACATGGGGACAGGGGGAACTGGTGCCTTCCAACAAAAATGTGAGTTAGATTAGCTCCAACTACCAGTGACACCCACCCCCAGCTTGACGACAGCTCATCAGGCATAAAGTCTACCTTCAAAAAATGGTCAGTGCTTTGTGACCGCTGCCTTCCTGACCTTCTAAAGCTGGATGTCTATAGTGTCCAAACCACAGCCCTTGGGTTTCAGTGTACTGAGAAGTTACAGAGCTCCAGCCGCACGCCTGCTCTGCACTTCCCTGCCCACACATCATGAAACACATCCTCACTGAGCAACTAGGCTACAAACGTCTAAAAGAACTAGAGATGGATGTTGGTTGGTTTGGTTTTCTTCTGTGTAGGGGGGGATGTTTGCCTGTGGTTCTTTTGCTTCTCTTGCTTTCCAGCCCCCTGGAAAGGCTGGGAAAGGAAGAAGGTGAGAGTGGTGTGGTGCTAATCTGGAACTCGACACCTGGGGTCAAGTCCTTGGCTCTGCCACAGGTTTCCCGTGCAACAGTGAGACAGTTAAATACAAACTGACTTTGGAGAGCAAAAAGCAAAGGTCTCCCTTGAAATCTGAAAGTCTGGATATCCTGAAATGTGTCTCCAGAGAACAGCATGCCCCTGGGGTGCAGATTAACTGTGTCAGCTGTGCTGCCTCAGCTTTCAGCAGTCTAAAAGCGGCTGAGTTTTGTTCGGGCACCGATACGTAGGGGTGACACCACCACCACTCTCCTACGAGCCCTGCCAACTCCCCCCTCACAGCCGGAGCAGACAGGGGCACCACTGCTCCCAGCCTGCCTCCCACCCACCCAGAGAGACCCCGGGGCAGCTGCCCGACATCGCCGCCTCCCCGTGAAGAGGGCCCAGCAGCGCACACTCGGCACGCGCGGAACGGGGTACGTTAGTGGCTGGGGTCCGGCCGGCGAGGGGCAGGCCCCGCACGCCAGGCGGGAGAAGCACACGTGTTAGGTGGGGGCTGCCCCGCGCCGGCCTCGTGCTGCCGGGCGCCCGGGCTCCTGAGCATGCGCGCGGGTTTAGCGGAGCGCGGGTGGCCGTCGCCGCGTGCCACACACAGCATGCGTGGGACGCTTGCCTTGGAGTAAAGGTTGGTCTTCAGCACTCCCCCCCTGCCATAGCCCAGGGGCGGGCCCCCCAGGCAAGCCTTGCCTGCCGCCTTTCCCCTGCGGTTGGCCACCACAAAGGGGTTCTCACTGAAGAGGATGGGCTGGGAGTCGATCATGCACTCTTGCTCTGGCGTCTCTGGCATCTGTTCCTGGGGCAAGGGGCAACCCCTGGGATCCTGCGTGTCTAGTGGGGGCCTTTCTGCCCCCCTCGTGCACGTGTGAGGTGACGCGGGGTCCTGAGGAATGCCGGCCACGCTTCCGACGACCGGGCCGGCAGCTGGGTCTGGGTATGAGTCCCGGCTGTCCTGTGCCCCTGGCAGAGACAGCGTGGTGCAGTCCCCCTCCATTCTGCAGCTGGCCTTATTACACTGAACGAGCTGAGAGGAAAACAAAAGGATCAGAAAGAAATGAGAACAGAGTAAAGGAGAGGAGAGAGAAAATACAGAGCAGCTGCTGATGTTGAAGGACAGGGGGAATAAGAATTATGGTGCCCACGCGACCATCCCTTCTCTCTTCTCTGCTCTACCACCAGTCTTGTGATCCCGAAAGCAATTTCCAAGCGAGGACCTTGCTGTCAGCGTGCAGTACATACGCCAAGCAGTCGACAGGCACAAGCATGCTCCCTGCACTTGTCCAGCTCTCTCACACACCTTCCAGCTGGCACTTCAGCAGCTCACCAGTAACACTGCTGCTCTCTAGCAAAACCGATTGCCAAAACCTGCCCCGGCACACATCCTCTCCCACCCCACTGCAGCACATCCTCGATCCGGCTCCACCCTCACAGGGCCAAACATCAACTGCCTCACCCCAGCACACTTCCAAGTAGTTTCAGCAGCGTCACCGGGGGGGAACACCTCTCCCCTTGCTCCAAGGCACTTCCACACAGTTATACATTTATCACCACATCACCTACCCCACACCCCACGCGTTCCCATCACACCTGCATGGGCAAACAGGCATTTATGGCCCCATTTCATCAAAATACACACCAAAAAGGAACAGAGGGCTAATTAACAGCTAGGAGAGCACAGAGCCCTTGGAGAACTCCACTGAAGGTGGGACTGAAACCAAGCTCCAGTTCTGCCCAGGCTCAACCGCAGCCATCCACTGACCTGTCTCCTTGTAATGCTATAAAAGAGAGTTCCTTACCCTGGCCAAAGCCTTCTTCAGGGAAGCAGAGATAAGCAGAGAGCAATGATCAAATGTCCTTCTATCCAACTGCCTGACGGGGAGCAGAAAGACCTCTTTGCTCAGACCACATTCTCCAACTCCTGTGTCATGACAGCATTCACCAAAATAGCACTCGAGGGCTGGGTGGGCTGGTGACTACAATGGCAGCTGAGAGGCTCAGGAATTTCTGAGGCCCTCCCCTAACCCCTCAACCGCAACCCAACCTAAAGCAGCGGTTGGCAGAGCCCAGGCTCATATCATGTTTCTTCAGACAGTGAAGCCTGTGCTACCCTCAGAAATTCTGCTGTTGTAGCTGTGTGAATTTCCAATGTAAGAAAACCCTGCCAAAAACCCACAAACAAAAGGTCCCTGAATTCCCACCTCCTTTTCCCAGAGTGCCAGAAACGACACTGGCAAGAGCTCTAGTGACACGAAGTCGTGCCAGACAAAAAGCACCTTCAGGAACATTGTTTGTTGATTGGCGATGCTGTGATGAAGACACTGCCAGCAACCAATCCACCACTGCCACGTGGACATGAGGGTCCTACAGCCAGGCCCCTCTGACACCACCGCCGCTCTCCCTCGCCAAGCAAAGAGCATTGACACCCACCAACCTGGGTTCCCAGTGAACCCCACCCACCCAGGCCTAATTCACTCTGTGGAAAGGGGAAAAGTAAAGACCACTTCTGGGGTACGGCAGAGATGGGCATCTCACCATGACTCCAGGAAGTCTGATAGCCCACGGGGAGCCTCAAACCCCGTTTTGTTCATGGACACGGCTGGAACCGAGTTTCATCGACCCCTCGGTTTGACCTCCAGTGCTCCTGCTGCAGCAGCGTATTCCACCCAGCGCAGGATGCCTCTCTCCCTCTGCCTCACGGGGCTATTTTTATCAGACAAGCAACGATTTCTATTTTGGGCACACAAAGATCCTGGCAATGCTGGCTGCTCTTCCCATCACCCCTCAGCCTCGCAGGCAGGACAGTCATGGTCACATTTTACCCAGCATCCTCCAAGGCAAACACAGACGAAATGTGTTTCCAGTTCTAATCCATCACTGTGCCCCAGACACTGAAACAAATCTCATTTTAAATCTAATGAACAAGAGAAAGAATCAAAGGCTAGAAATTGGAGATAAATCGATTCAGACTGGAAAGCACAGACAGTTAACTAGCCATGGTGACACGCTACTGAGAGATGTGAAGACATCTCCATTTCTTAGAGTCCAGAAAGCAGAACTAGGTTCTCAGTGTTTTGCTGTGGCTGGCAGCTCTCACTCCAGGTCTGGTTCTCATTCCTGTACTCTGCAGGAGACAGAGCCAACAGCAGCTCTCTTATGCTTGCGACAGCACTGCCCAGACCCTGCAGCGCGCGGGGGACGTGGCAGACACCGAGTTACTGAGAAGCTGGCATAGCCGGAGGGCATCACAGAGATGAGCGTCCCCACGCAGCTTCCTACTGGAATTTTTCAGTCGGGGTTTTAAAAGCAGAAGAACAAAACTGGCTTGCTCTCAGGATGCCTGTTAGATCCTGCCCACCAAAGGACACAGCGACTCAGATTAATCCGAGACAAGACAACCATCAGTTGCTGGTTGTGTCTTTCATTAAGGGTGATTCTCGGGGAATCCTCCTGATGAACTGCACAATCTCTGGCCCTCAAGACAGAGGTCTGCACCTCCTCCCGTGCAGCAGTGCAAGATCAGCAGGTCCTGCAGCTCCCTTGCAGGGAGCTATATGGCAACAGAAGATGTGCGGACGCCATTTAGAGGAGATGTATGTGGTGAAAAAGTTGGCCTAGAGACAGGAAAGAGAAGAATAGTATGGGGCCAGGGCAACAGGGTTAGTCATCTTGCTCCACTCAGACTGTCTGGAGATAGACAGCCTGCTCACTGAACCACGTGCTTCTCTGCTGGACGGACCGACCTGTGTCTGTGTCTTCCAGGCTGACACCAGACAGGCTGGGTGCAGCTCCTGGCATGGCGGCAGAACCTCGCTGTCCCTGCAGCCTGTATCTCCCTGTACTCGCCATCTAGACAAAGTTCTTCAAACAGAGCAAAGACAGGGCTGGGCAAATGACAGCTGGAAAAAGATAAACATGGGCACCAATTGGCCCTTCCCCTGAAAAGGGACATTTATAGATGCTGTCCACAGAGCCCGGCATTCCAGCGTGTCCGGCCCCACATTCCAGTGCCAGCGTTCCTGGGCTGACACGCACTGCTCAGGCACCAGCTCCTGACTGCTGCTCTGCTCCGGATGACACCAGGGATGAACAGCAGAGGGGCAGCTGCTTGTGTTGGGCTGGCTCTCCCCTTGTTTCCAGCTACTAAGTTACACTGAGAGGTGCTAAAAATACATTAAACCTTTTTCTGATAACGTTTTTCTGTGTGAACGGCCAGGAGAGAAAACCCAAAAGCTGGGGAGCATGGGAAAGAACAAAATGAGACAAAGCTGGAGACAGAGCAGGGCTCTAATCAGTGTGAAAGCAGAAAAGAAAGAGGGCCGGAAGTCAATGAGAGGAGAGATGAACAGGAGAGCAGACCTGTCTGGATGGAACGAGATGGAAACAGCACATGTAAAAGAGATGATCCTGGAACAACGGAATGGGAAGGCAGAATGTAATGATGACAGCAAGGGGTGGTCTTGCTGCAACAGGAGGAAAGGAATGGAGATGAAGATCGAGGATGTGCATGGAGGAGCAAGCAGAAACCCAGTGGAACAGGTTTGATGCAAGGAAGATGAAACATGACCAAAGGAAGCAACAGTGAGGTGCCAGCACCCTGTATCCCTCCTCCTTTCTAAACACCATTCCACAGTGAATTTGCAACTAAGCTGTGCACACAACATTGTCATCTGCTGTGTCAGGAAGAATCTTCCCCTCCCTTCTCTTCAGCTCTCAGTGGTTGTGTCTTTCCATGGTAAATCCCCTGCGCTCTCCCACTCACATGTATCCTCCTCTCCTGCTGGGCTGTTCTTTCCGCCTTGTCCGAGACACTTTTGCATCTCGGCAATTCATAGAATAGAGTTACAGAATGTTTTGAGTTTGTGTGGACCTTTGAAGCTCATCTGGTCCAACCCCCCTGCAGGGAGCAGGGCCATCTGCAGCTAGAGCAGGGTGCTCAGAGCCCCGGGCAACCTCCCCTGCAATGGTGCCAGGGATGGGGCAGCCACCACCTCTCTGGGCAGCCTGGCACAGGCTCTCACCACCCTCACACCAACAATTTCTCTTTCTCTCTGCTCTCAATCTCCCTCTTTTAGTTTCAAAACATCACCCCTTGAACTACTGCAACAGGTTCTGCTAAAAAGATCGTCCCCATCTTTCTTATAGCCACCTTTCAGTACTGGAAGGTGGTGATAATGTCTCCCTGGGGTCCCAGGCCTCTTCCCTTTCCAAGATGGAAAGTGACCTGGCTCTCTGCTCTCCTCACTTCCTTATTCTAATCTTCCTTTTGCAGCCACCTCCTGTTTCAGACAGAGTCAAAGTCCACCACAGTTCTGCCTCCCTTTTTCCTCTGCAGAGCACCGGGATTTCTGACAGCAGGGCAGGAGGCGAGGGCAGGTACCGGAACACCCACGGCTCCCCCCACGCAGGGACCCACGTCTCCACGCCCCTCACTTACAGTGCGATTGACTCTCTGCAAGCCGCTGCTGGGCAAAGCAGCCAGGGTCCGATAGTCCAGTCTCAAAGGCTCACTGGTGATATTCTGGAGGAGGCAAGGGAGGGAGCAAAAAAAACACAAACACCAGGAAGAGATCAGGCCAGAAGTCAACTAAATCAACTAGAAAGAGCATTAAGAAGGAAACCACCCCTAGTAATAGCCAAGGCCTTATCTCCAAACTCTGCAGAAAGTTCCTATTGCCTGGAAATGAACCTGGAGTTGCTCCAAACACAAACATGGGGACCATGATGAGGCTGGGCTTGAGAAATACTGCAGAGAACATGTTGCTCTGGGCTCTTGGTCACCCACTGATGCACAGATCCCCACCGTTCCTCCTGCCCCCGTGCGCACACATCCGCTCCATCACAGGGGAGGGAAACGTGACATACATACCAGTTTTCTCCAAACAGCATCCAGAAAGGCTTCCAGCCTGGATCTGGGGACATTTGAGCGCACAAATCTGCAATTCCTCTCCAGTATCTTTTCTCAACCTTAACCCACACTCGCTGTGTAACTTTGATTTTGTTTCCCATTTGCATTTGTCTGCCTTTCTAATTCTAGCTGCTGCTTTTCACCATTTCTTCCTCAATCACGACACAGATCTCTTCATCTCTGTATCTTCTCTTATACCCAAAAGTCAAGTCTTTGGAGGTGAGGTTGGGGAGTGGAGAACAGAAGTTATGGGAAACAAGCACTTTTGGAGATTTCTCTGGCCTTCGACTCCAGTTGCGTCCCTTTTCTGCAGCTCTCCAACCCTCCCACCATGCTCACCTCTGCCTCCTCCTCAAGCTGCTGCGTGGCTGCCTCCCGCTCCCTACGCATCCACTCCTTCCGTGAGACAGGACAGAGTCAGAGCAGCATCCAAGCAGCACAGGCAAAGAGAGAGGGAAAGAGGTCAGCACCATGCTGGGGGCAACTCGCAGGGGGACAGAGGAGCGTGAACAGCGCTGGTGTCTGGAGAGGGGGAGCAGAAAGCCAGCACCTACGCTGGGCCCAGGGCAGGAGGAGCTGGAGCTCTGCCCGAGCTGGGCTGTCGCCAGCACACGGGCAGGAACAGACACCCCGTACAACACAAGCCAGGGCGTCACCAGACGAGGGGCAGACAGCAGACATCCGAGACCCTCAGCAGGGTCAGTCCCGGGGAGAAGCAAAGGGAGCTAAAGCCCCCCAGGCATGAGCTATGCCAGCACCAAGGGAAAGGAGAAGGCTGCTTATTGCTGGAAGGGACACTGGGCAGGGCACAGACTGGAGAAGCTGGAAGGGAATGGAAAAACCAATCTACAGAGCACCAGCTTCGTTGTCACTAAGGAAAAAGACCTAAAAAAATCACAGGCTTGTTACCAGCATCACAGCCAAAAGACTATAAATAGAGACAGCATTGTGTAAGCAGAAGGCAGGGTTTAAATCAGCTGGTCAGTGCTCAGTCACTCAGCGCAGCGCAGCACTACTGTGAGTGACCACTGAACGATCTCACAGCCCCAGCTACGGGCTGGCTTCCAGGTGGTTTACTTGTCTTTAGGACTGATTTCTGGGCATTTAGACTTTTGGCCCACCACCTACACTGCAGAGCGAGGGCTGTGGACAAAAGCAGCAATATTCTTCCATTCTGTTGCATAGTGCAACCCTCCTGACTGCTCCACCCAAACAGCAGCAACCAGATGGTTCAGAGGTACCAAGGCTGGAAGGATGGGAGGTGGAAGGCATCCGAGCAACGCAGAGGGAGATAGCTGAAAATTTGGGTAAGCACTGAACAGGCCCTCCTCTTCTAAGCATTACCACTAGCAAATAATCAGTGTCCCACATCACACCCCTGATCTCCAGACAGTAATGAGCAACATGAGAAGACACTAATGCTCTGGAAGATCACAAGGCGCAGAGGGATATTTAGGGATATTTAAGCTAAAATCTATTCTGAATCTGTTTGTGCTTAAGCTGACTGTAATCTTGAGCGTGATCCTCCTCTGAGGTCTTAAACTCAAGGGAGGCAAGAGCACCATCCAGCCCAGATGGAGCTGGGAAACATTCAAAGTTCATCCCCAACAACATCCTCGGAGCCTAGGGGAGCTCTGGATTAAGACTAGAAAAACAACTACAGTTACAGAGCTGGGACAGAGAAATACACCACGAATCAGTCCGTGGAGATCTGGAGTTATTAACGTAGCCGTCAGAGATTGAACCACCGAAGAACTGAACTGGAGAGATGCATGCAGCAGTGGTGCTGAGCAACTCCACAGGGCTAACGGCAAGCACAGCAAAGCCAAAATCCTTCTCATTTCTTCAGTTTGCAACCTCACTATAAGGAGACAGAATTGATCTCTATCGCTTGTGCAAAACTGAACATGAAACACTAAAGTATTAGAGGAAAGGTCCAAAAATGGAGACAAGCAAGAGTATTACTGAGGATCTGGCCCTGGGGTAGGAACTTCCTTCAGCACTACGATGGCTACCATAGAGTGCTGGCTCCATCACTGCTGTAAATTCATCATCAAAACCACTACTAGAGACAGAGCTCCAGTTTTGTGCAGAGCACAATTATAGAAATATGAAAAAATGTGTATGTATATTCAATGTTTAGACACATGGCATGCCTGAAAGGTGACATGGCCATCTTCTCGTTCATCGATCTGTCCTCTTACAGCCTGTGCCATCGTCTGTTCAAAACCTTGAAGTTTGTTTCCAAAACAAGTAAAATCTCAAGTGTTAACTAAATTATAAAGATCACCCCCATCCAGAACTGCCAATAAAACTACACTGTTGAGGGTAGCAAATTAAAAAAAGCAGAGTGATTACAACCACGAAGAACCTAGAGAAATATCAGCCGTACCTAAACAGGAAACCTGCAGAAAGGGCTGCAAAACATACACACGCTCGCCTGCCAGAACGGATTCCTAAGTGACAATACTGAAGAATTCCACATTCCCTCATCTTCCAAAAGAATCTGACTGGATAAATTACAGTTTTAAGAGGGATAAATAAAAATCCCAAGTCCTTGAGGGGTTTGTCTTGTGCTAATCTACTTCAGTGAAAGGCTGAAATAAGTGGGCAGAAATACAAAACTCTCGTAACGAATCATAAAATTGAGGATGTGAACTGAGGAGCACAAACTCGTGAGTACTTAGCAGCGTCACTTCTCCAATTCGGGGCAGCTCTGAGCTGTGTGTTCTCATCTTTGCTCATAAAAGCTCTGTCATGGGAGCGCTGTACAGAGAGAACTGATTCCTTGGGGGAATTCCAAGCTAACTGGCCATTTTTTCTCGAGGTTGCAGCTTGGCCATAAAGTACCAGCAGGTACCGAAGCTGAGCTCTGTAGCTGCCAGAAGAGGGCCAACCGAAGAGGTACACGGGAAGGTATGGCAAAGCCACAAAGCAGCAAGAGTAACTGAGCAGTGCACTACGGAGAGAGGTGGCCCAGAGCCCCACGGCATTAACAACCGGGTAGAGTCTGAGGAGTTTTCCTTGGGGGTCACAGGCTTGGCAGAACTGCTGCCAACAACAGATTCTGCTGCAGGAAAATACTCTCACCACTTTCTCCATTTCTTCTCTCTCCCACTGAGTTGCTTCTCTCACCATTTCCACCTCCTAGGAGAGACCAAAGTTAGAGCCACCTCACCCAGTGCTCTCTCCCCGCTCACAGCACCTGTAACCTCATGATTTCAGAGCCGTGTCCTAGCCCATTCCTGATGAAAGTGCTGGGACCCGCTGATCCCGGAAAAAGGAAGCCCACTACCCATTAAGCTGCAGAATCCACGCACCACAGGAGACAGCAGAGACTTTCAGAAACTTTTTCCACTCCACAAGACTCCCCTGTTTGTAGCCAGATACCCACCTTCTGCAGGATCTCCAGCTCTTCGGGGCTTAAATCCCGATCAATAGAAGAGATACTTTCCAGGCTATTCTTGCGCCCGATACCAGCAGCAAAAGGGTTTGCAATAATTCCTGGGGACATCTACAAAGGAAAAAGGCAGTAAAACATGGTGGAAGCCCACAGTGTGCCATACAAAAAACTGCATATCCTGGGCTCCCAGATGCAGAGCACCAAGACGATCCCAAGCAAGTCAGAACTCCTTCACAACCTGAAACCTCCTATCAGCTGTCAATCACTCACGGAAACTAAGAAAGGTGAATTTAATTTGAAACAGGTACAGAAAGGGGACAATGTGAGCAGAGACGGGGTACATGCTCTGGTGGAGAACAAAGCAGCTTTCTTGCTAAGCCTTGAAAAAAGAAAGCTGAGAAGACACAGGATTGCTATGGGGAAGTGTTTTCCTGTGCAAACAGCGACAGAGAGACAGACTACTTACTTTAAATATAACATTGTCACAAGAAAAAAATAGGCACAAATAGCCTGGAGAAAATGAGCTTGCAAACAACATTTCTAACCAGCGCAGCGATACTGTGAAACAGCTCTGTAATCAGCAGGAGCGAGACAGCCTTTAGAGACCATTGCTTTTTATGAACTGGCAGCCAGCCCGAGTCCACAGAGCAGGAGACCAGACTTTGAAATCTGTCACCTCGAAAATAATGAAATAAATCTACAGCAAAAGGCTGGAGAAACCCAGCAACCTTCTGTGAAGAAAGAGGAGGGACCCTTGTGGTACTGGCCGCTACAAGAATACCCTGCACTTCAGTCCTCACCTCGATGGCAGCTGCAGCCTTGGGATCAAAGCCATCGCACACCAGCACCAGGAGCGCGTCACCCACGCTTCGGAGAATCTGCACCGCTTCTGTGTGCGTCATCCCCAGCAAGCTCTGGTGGTTCACCTCCAGGATCCGCATTCCCACCTTCAGGCGGCCGTCCCGGGCTGCAGCCCCCGAGGAGCTCACCTGTAACAAGCAGAGGGAACCACGATGTCACCTTAGAAGGCCAGAGAAGATTAGAGGGGGTGGGGACCATCGGGAAGGAGAAATGAGAGAAGACAGCACACAGAGGAAACAGGGAGAAAAGGCTGTGGCTACATCGTGTCTGGAAGCATTAATAGATTCTTATGGAGAGGGCAGAAGATGAAGAACGTGCACACTTTGGCAGAGGAAAGAGATGTGGAGGGAATTTCTTACGGGAGATAAAAAAAAAAACCCTCTGTGTTTGAAATATGCTGTCCCATGGAAAGAAAGTGCTTTTGTTCTGCCAGTGAGGCAGGTGAGGAGGAAAGCTCTCGCCGCTACGATTTATCTTCACAGAAAAAAAAGTGTAATAGTGTTCTGCTGGGAGGGAGAAAACACAAGCATACGGATGATTTTTGTGGAAAAAGAGAAATGGGGCATAAAGACTTTGCACTGTCCTTGTGGCAGAGGCAGGCATCACAAATCACGCACGTCTGTCATTTTCCATCCTCTCTTTCAGAGAAACAACGCGTAGCTCCTACTTTCTAGCCCCAGCAAGCCACGAGAACTTATCCTTGCCTCAATCTACACGAGCTGCCACCAGAGGAAGCAACTACAGGCAGCACATTGACAAGGCAGAGAAAGCCCGAGGCTGTCTCCCAGAGCAGGAGCCCCCACACAGCGTGAGAAGAGGATGGAAGTCACGCTTTGCCATCGCAACAAAGGCAGGGAAGAGTTTTATTCATGTCTTTCCCTTTTGGAACAGGGAAAAGACACTGCAGGACTTGCTGTGGGTATAAAGTGAAATAAAAGAAAAAAAAACCCCAAAACCTGAAACACGTGAGGCTCGGGAGAAACGTGCAAGCTGGGAAGTGAGAAAAAAACCTGAATAATGGCACAAGCAGACACTGCTGTCGGGAACACGCAGACAGACATGCAGGATCCGACTGGAAGCGCCTCAGGGAAGGGGACAGAAGGATGAACTGATGCACACCACGTACTGCTGGGATCAGAGTGGCAGAGAAACCCCAAGCAAACCAAAGGCATGGGTGGCTGATGGATCGAGGAGGTGGTTTTGGAGAAAAAACAACAAATACGTTTAACCTTGCACACGGCCAAGCTGCAGAGTTCGTGCTCTGGTACCTTAGAAATGAAGATGCCTTCATCAGTGGGGTCAAAGGGATTTCCAGCATGACCTTTTGCTCCACCTCGGATGCTGATGCCCAGCTTTTCTCCTGGAGCCTTTTCAATACATATTTCCTGTAAACACAGAAAAAAGTGTCTTTGTTTCTGGGTCAAGTTCAGACTGGAACTGTTGAGGAAACGCTTCTAGTAGCTGGCCGTATTCTGACTACCCTGAAAAGGACTTGAAATAGACTCATTTGCCACAGTTCATTCCTTTTGATGAGGCTCTGCCCTTCTCTGATCTCCTGTTCAGGTCTGGTCTTCATGAAATCTGATCATTCTCTAGTCACAGTATCACCATGGGCACGGCCAGAGATCCTCCACTGTCCTTAACTGGATGTACACTTACAAGAGACTGGATTCTTCCAAAAGGTAAGACAATTTCAAACAGATCTTTGGTTGTATCGTAGTCCTAGACTTTCAGATAGATAAGAAGCTGCCTTCAAAGGTGATCCTTCTATCAAGGAGAGCGTGAGTCCCCTCCCGTTCTCTCACTCAGAACGTACCTGCATGCCAGGAGGTGGTGGATCTCGCCTTACTAACATGGTCAGCTCCTGAGTGTTGGAGAGCAGGGCATTCACAGCTTCCTGGTGGGTAGCATGGCGCAGGTCGATGCTATTTACCTCCAGGATCCTGTCCCCTACACGGAGCCCACTGCGAGATGCCAGTCCCCGGGGAATGACCTACAAAGAATCATTAACATTACAACTAGAGAAGGAGATTCCATCACTCCTTGAAGAGACACTCACTGTGTACCCAAAGCTATCCCCAACGTCCTCCAAGGCCTATTTGGACTTCTCTCTTTGCAACCAAAGTTTTCCAAGAGGTAAAATATCTGTGAACACTGGCAAAGAACAAAGTAAGATTTGCTTTGAAGTGTCAGTAGATACGTTCCTATATTCTCATACTATCACTTTCATCTGAACCAATCCTGTGCCAGCTCTTCCATTACTCTGCCTGTGACTGTAATCACAACACCTTCTCCAAGAACTCTGAAGGAGCTCAAAAGTCAAATGGCAGGGCTGCTGCTGGAAGCACAGTATCTAAAAGCAAATCCTGCCTCACTGGCCTGCCTCAGCACTGTGACAGAAACAATGAAATCTGGAATCCTGATTTCCCAATGGCTGTTGACAAGGTCTGAACCTAAAGGCTGTCAGAGCTGCCGTGTCCCCTGGATGGGAGGCAAAGTCAATGGACTGAAAGCTGGCTAAAGGAGACGAAACAAAGGGCAGGGCTGGACAGCTGCTGCTCAGGACACAAAAGATTCACCGGTGGGAGTGGTGCAGGACTGGTGTTATTCCACATGTCCATCTGTGACCTGAAAAACGACTGGGTGGGCATGTCTTCTCTAACATCCTCAACCCAATGCACGTGGATGTGTGGGGCTGAGAAAGGCATGAGCTGCATCAGGCAGCTGGCTTGTGTGCTGTCTGTAACTGGCATCAGCTAATGCCAGCACAGGAAAGAGACCGCTGGGTCGAAGGACACTGGCCCGAATCCAGAAGAGCACGTCTGGTTCTCCTCACAGTTACACGCTTATCCTGCCAACGCTTTCTGAAACGTCCGCGTCCTTCCAGGATTCATTAGAAGTGAACGCGAGCTCAGCAATTTCAAACACCAACTCTCCCCACCCAGTTCAGCACGAGTTACACGCACTTCAATTTCTACAACAGCACCAGTACGTCCAGTACGCGCTAACTCCTCGCATGTGCGCGCGTCCCTCCTCCATCCCGTTTTCTTTTTCAGATCTGTGCTGTGCTTCTCAGACTCTTGCATCAAACCTCTTCATCTGAATCCCAATAACTAAACAGCTCAGGAATGTCCACGGCTGGGCTGCTCACACGGGACTCTACCTTGGAAATGAAGACGCCTGGTTCATGAATCCCAAACGGATGGCTCGAATGGTCACTGCCTCCTACAATGCTGAGTCCCAGGGGACCACCTGCTTTTACAAGGTGAATTTCCTTGAGGGAACAAGAAGCAGAGTGAAAGGGAATAAGGAACATCACATAAGGACCACAAAGACAGAAGATCATGAAGTCAGGGCTGTTTTACATGAGTGAGAAGATGGTAAGTACCCACAGGACAAAGGGGCTCCCCACCGCTTCTCAACACCCCAATAACAACCGCGGGCCAGCCCTCCTCAGGTGACCCATTTTTCCAGTGAAAAATGCCCAAGATAACAGTGTCCCATATTCCAGCAGACCCGCTCACCTCGATGGGATACTGATCCTCCAGGCCTCTGGAGAGATGGTTCCTCGGCAGCGAAGGCGTCTCCTCCGGCGGGCTGTCCCCGTGGCCGGGGGGCGGCGGTGGGGAGTGCATGCGCGCCCGTGGCACGCCCGGCACGTCTCCCTCGCTGAGCTGCTCTGCACCCTCTCTCTCTACCAGCAGCACGATGGTGGGGGAGGACGCGGTAAGCAGCGCTACTGCCTGATCATGCCTGGCTTCTGTCATGTCTACCCCATTGATCTAGAACAACCCGCAAACTCAGCGTCAGACCATCGCTCGAGGACACCCTGTCGTTTTAAGCACTCAGCCAAGCACTGAGGGACCCCATCCTGCTGGAACGCTGCCCCTTCTCAAAAGCCCCTTCCCCAAAGCGCTTTGTAACTTACCCGACCCCTTCCTACCTGGCAAAGGGACGCAGGAGCCTGCTTGTTGCCACGTGACCACGATCCTCTTTCTAGACAGCTCACCAGCCCCTTCCCCATCTTCCCTGCACCTCTCCAAGCCCTAAAGGCACCAGTGACGATCCCTGGGCCCATGAAGACCAAGAATGATGCTCCACCTCCTGGAGCTCTACAAACCTGGCTATTGTCTGGACTCTGCTGCGGCTGGCTTGGTACCAGGAGGTACCTGTTACTCTTCCTTGGCTTTGCATTCCAGCTTTCCACTGGGTTTTCCAGCTTTCCACAAAAGAAGCCCAAGAGGTTGCATTAAAGGAGTGGGTCCAAAGATGTCAACATGGGAAGAAGACAAAAAGTGATTGCCAGAGGTGATGCCACAGCACGCTGACGTGCCACAGCACCGGCTGCCTTTGAACTGGGCTGTCTGCCCTCAGCAGTCAGTCTCAGAGGCCAGGCACAGGCGCCGAAGAGCCTGATCTGCTGTGTGACAGGCTGGCCACCACCCGTGCTGGGCAAGGTCAGGGCAGCCTGGGGAAGATGTTAGTTTCAAGCTGTGAAAAGCGCACTCCAGGCGTGAGAATACCTGGAAGCAGGGAGAGAGACTCTGCTTGCCCCCAGCGATGGCTGACACAAAGGGAAAGCCACAGCTCCTCTGGACAAGGAACCATTATCTAGCACGCGACACCAAGAGATTTCAGTACAACTACAGTCATCTCGCGGTATCAGCGGATGAGAAAACGCCCCAGACAGAGGTACTTCAGTACGCATGGGGAAGCAGCAACATCATTCATACAAACGCCTGAGGAGAGCTCATCTGAAGAGCGTACCCTGTTCTCACCCTTTGCGCACGCAAGAGTTATCTAACGTAAGTTAACAAGACGTGTGGAGAAAAGCTGCTCTGACAGGCAGGAGACCGAGCCCTTCCTACAAAATCCACATCTGCAACAGCTTGCCTAGAAACTCAAAGGACCAGAATGGACGCGACTGTTCTCCGTGAACGTGCGAGGGACAGAGGCAAGACTCGGGCCTCTCATGGGCGGCTCATCAAGGGGATCGCTCAAACCGTCACGCTGAAGAACTGCAACCAAAGCCTTGGTAACCATGTGCAGAGGGAATCAAGATTATCACAGATTATCAGAACTCGTCTTGAGGGAAAGAGCTAACTTGCTACAGGGAGTTTTAGGGGGGATTATGGGAATGTGCAAAACTTATTATGGGATGTCTAGCAAAGGGTCACAGGTGGGAAAGGAGAGTGGCCAAGGAGAAGAGGGGAGGAACGAGTATGGGAAAAGGGAGAGGGTGCAGAATAAGAGGCTGATCAGAGGCGGAGTGGCCAGGAAGCTTGTCTGGCCGAGCCCTGTGCCTGGTCCCCAGAGTCTGCTCTCTCTTTATCACAGGTTGCACCAACTGTGCGAGTTGCTCTCCGTGCTGGGCAGGGAGCCCAGATGCATTCTGAGTGTGCAAGACTACCAATACAATCCAAGTGGGACTGGCCAGCAAGTAGGAATCCAAAATGTGGAAAGACCCAACAGCTGGCCCAGAAATTGGATAAAAGGCTCAGGTCTGACCAAAGAGCCTAGAAGAACTTGACACTTGGTCAGAGGTTGAAGAGACCTGCAAACATAAATATTCATGAGGTGACAGAGTGCGTGTGCCTGTTCAGCCTTACACCTGGTTAGCCAAAGGTGACATTGCCCTGTTATTCACGGCCTGAGGGGACTGTTGGTGTCTGTGTGTGTGCCTGTAAAGGTCCTGCTCCCTTCCTGTCTGTGTAGATCTGCGGCCAGACATGGCTGCTGTGCGCTCTGCACTTAGCTTCCCGATGGCTGTGCCTGGGAACAGGGAAAAGCCGCAGCCTTCTGTCCAGTGGACTGGGAAGGGAGGATCGCCTTGGGTCCTCCCATCTGCCAAACACACCAATTCTTAACAAAAATGACGTGCAGAAGAATGTGGCCCTTCGGATCTCATCACCAGGCACTCCACAGACAGGCCTGCTGCAGCACCATGCGCTCCTGACTTCACGCGTTCCCCTCCCTTGTTTTCCTGCCACTGACAAGGCAAGAACGGTCAGACCAGCAGCATACAGTGGTACCTCCCCAGACCACTGATCCGGGCACAGGAACTCCCAGAGTCAGAGCTGTATTGTATAGAACAGCCCTTGATGGCACTTTACTCATTAACTTCTCCATTACCTGGTGCTCAGGATGCCTCCCCAGCATCTGGACAGCCAATTTTCAGTGGCCTTTATTGCTATGTCTCTGCTTAGCCAGAGGACATGGCCAACCAGCGCAGGTTGGCTTTCTGAGTGCCCAGAGGAAGGGCAAGAGTGTCATACATCCCATCCTAGCTCCACACGTTCTGCGTGCCAGGGAGTTACATTATTCTGTCCAATTTTTTGGTGAGACCTCTCTCACTAGGAGCCCTGGGTGTCACCTGGTGCAGCTACTGCCCTACATCTTCCCTAGAAGCAGATTTCTTCAGTCTACTGCCAGTCCTATCCCACAAAACCAGCTGCCCTGAGCCACCCTCCCTGCCAGACTCCCATCCCATGATTCACACTCTCCAACATTCCACCCCACACCCCGCAGCTCCCGGCCCCATGCCTTCTGCTACCAAAATGACTCTCAAGAGACACAAGAATACAGGGAAAGCTGGAAGGTTAGTCAATCCCTGGTGAGTTTTGAGGGTGTTAACATTGAAGAGAGATCTAGGCTGGGCTCTTCAATCCATGTGCTCAAAGCTCCCTTAAGAAAGCAAAAGAAGCTCTCCTGGTCCTTCTCCTGTAGACGGGTCCAGGATGACTTAGAGCACAGGGGAAGAGTGTGAAGCTGTGCTGTATTTTCCAAAAAAAAAACCAAACCAACAACAAAAATTCTTTGGCCAAGTGAGAACTGAGGCATGACTAGGAGACCAGGGCTTTGGGAAAAGGCCTCTGCCTGCTGCTGCCCCACACAGACCCAGGGGAACACGCAACCTGCGCTGCGCATCCCAGGAACCAGCACAGCCCAAAAAGCTTTCCAGTGAACAGGGGCAACCACTGAAGACTTGTGGTGCACAGGGATCTACGTGAGGCTGTGCGGGCACTGCTGTGAAGAGCACAGACACTCTCTCAGCATCCAGCGTCGCTGGGCCAGGGCAGCCCCGCAGCCCTAGCCTGAAGCTCCTGCAGCTGCTCGTAGGAAGCACCACCAAGAAGGTCCTGAGTTCTGCAAGCCCTGGGCCCACGCGCTGACAGCTGAAGACAGTGCCAGCTACTACCAGGGATCTTCTTTTCCTACAAAGCTGCCCACAGATTATAAATAGAGCGACTAACTGCAGGGCAGAAACAGGTTTGACTTTTCACTCTACACTGAGATCTTGTCTTTCCTTCTTGACACAGGCAGAGCAAGCCAACACCCTGTGACAGGCCACGTGCCCACGGTTACGCCTCCCAGCCATGCCTCTGTACCAGCGCAGGATTGAAAGATAATAAGCAAAACCACAACAGTTTGGGCTGTCCAGCAACAATCAGGGTCACGGCTTGATTGTGGCAGGAGTGCCAGCAAGGAGGGAGAGATGCTGGACAAGTTCAAGCCTCCCGCTAAGGCGAGAAGGGCAGAGTTGGGCCAGAGCTCCGCTAAAATTCTGTGCCTGAGCAAATACAACACAGCCCCCAGCCTAGGGGTAGAGCAGACAGAAGCCAGCACTGACGAGGCCGTATCAGTGTTTACTCGCGCCAGCTCTGTGGTAACACGTGCTCTTACCACAGCAGCTGGATCAGAACCCCACCACCAGCACCAGGATGTGGGAGCTCTCACTCAGAGGCAGCACATGCGAGCTTGGGAAGAGCGTCAGGAGGCTCAGCAGACTCTCCCCGCAGGAGGGTAGCAAGTGACACGTTAGGCAGAGAGACTCAAGGTTAGAGCGGCAGCGACATCCGTACCACTGGCACAAAGAGGATGGGAAATGGGCCGCAGTTCCCAGTGGAAGCACCATGGTGGCCCTGCCCAGCTCCACGCCAGCCCAGGCAGCCTCCCCCCGCCACAGCCCGCGCCGACTTCCCTGCCCCACACACCGGGCCGAGGCCAGCCAGGGCGCCGAGGCTTGCCCGGCCAGGGCCGTGCTGCCCTGTCACCTTCCCCCAGTACAGCCCGGGCTGCGGGGCAGCACTGGGGGAAAGGGGAGGCACCCACCACCAGTCACTGGCAGAGGTACAACCACCAAGATTAAATGCTGTCCCAGAAGGCTCAGAAGCTGAAAAAAAGACCCCAAAATCCAGCTTCCATGACAGAAAACCAGCCTCCATATGAGGAAGGGCAGGGAGGCGAGTCAGACCCCTGCCCTGCACACCCACACTCACCGAGATGACCCGATCTCCTACATGCAGGATCCCGTCCCGATGGGCTGCACCACCCTCTGCAATCCGTGAGATGAAGATCCCCTGAAACACAGTCAGAAGGGTCAGAGCAGGCTGTGCTTCCCCTCACCAGAACTGTTCCTGGACGCTAGGCAGGACTCAGCCCTTTCCCCCTCCACAGACCCCTACCCTGCCCCAGCACTTCCCATTTGTTCCTTGTTCCACACAAACCCTCCTCTGCCTCTAGAGCCACCCGCAAAGCCTCCGGCCGCAGCAAAGCCTTTGTGTGGCCCAGAGCCCAGAATATATGTCAAGAGGACAGCAGCAAGATCAGATGTCGCTGGGAGGGATTGTGAGACCCAGCCCCCCTCCTTCTGAACGCTCCTTCCCCACATTAGGAGCAGATTCAGGCTCTCGGAGCCCTCCTGGCCCACCAGCCCAGGGCCACTCTGCTCTGTGCCCGTGGGCGAGGGGGACGCTGCGCTGCTCCCGCAGGGAGTGCCGAGACTTGGGCACCAAGCACCTTCCTTCCCAGGAGCCGTTACTGACCGTGTCACCAGCCCGGTAGGGTGTGGAGCCTTTGCCACCAGCAATGCTGAAGCCCAGGCCCTTCTCATTGCGCATGAGGCAGGTGGAATATCTCTCTGTGGGAGGTGACCCCTCAGGTCGCTCTGGGAAGCGTAGACCCCCTCTCCTCTCACGGGGGCTGTAGTCATCCTCGGGGCGCAGCGGCGTGACAGTGATGGCATTCTCCGGCTCCACCATCCGCTCCCGCAGGACTGTCATGGAGACGGAGCTTCCCGATCCCCGCAGAGCTTCCACAGCCACGTGATGCTCAGCACAGTGCAGGGACACACCGTTCACCTGGGGACAGACAGAGCCAGGCTCAACCCATACCTTAGTGGGGAGCTCCAGCCCCAGCTCATTCCCAGCAGCGCTGCGTCAGCACCGGCTTCTCACAAGGGCACCCAGACCTTGTATGCTGCCCACATGGGAGTCTCACAGCACCACCATAGAATCATTCCTTCAAGATCATCGAGTCCAACCATCAGCCAAACTCCACCAAACCCACTGCTAAACGTAAGCACCACATCTGCTCTGGGTTATGCGACACTTCAGAGCTGGGGGAGTGAAGGCGGAAGCAACCTCTGTGCTTATGAAGCAGCAGAAGATTAATGGTAACATTTTAATTAAACAACTAACTCTCTGAGCTAGGGGAATTCTGTTTTGCTCTCGCACAGCTCCTGATGCTTCATTTGGCCTTCAAATCGCCGTGAGGCAAACAAATCCTAAATCATACTTCTCCCTCCACCTTCAAGTCCTTAGGAGCATTTGCTTCTTCACAGTTCAAGGTTATTACCTCCAGAAGTTTGTCCCCGACACGAACCCCTGCACGAGCTGCAGGACCCTCTTCTGACACACGGGAAATAAAGATGCCCTAGAAACAAAACTACTTGTTAGAAGAAACAAAGGCCACTCCTCAACCCTCTAAAGTGTAGAGAGACCGCTCCGCCCCACTCAACTTAAGGGGAAGTCCTGTGCCAGGCCCATACCCTGGGTGTTGGGGCAGGACAGCGACATGACCCCAGTGGGTGATCACCCCAACCACATCACCCCAAACCCACCCAGCACAGGGTGAGTCGAGAGCTGCTCCCACCTTGTTCTGGAAGCCCAGCCCAGCCACAAATCTGACATCTATGGACATCCAACCTCCAGCTAGAGAGAACCAGTCCCCGAGAGTGGATGCTTCAATCGTTAGACAGTGCAGGGTCTTACCTCATCATCACCCTTATAGGGGGTGGAGCCCTTGCCCCCTGCGATGCTGATGCCCAGCCCCCCTGTCTGCCGCACGATAGTCAGTGTCAACTGGAAGCAGAACGGACACAGGTTACAGGCCAGTGCAGACTAGCAGCATGCCCAGAACATCTTGAAGAGCAAGAAATGACTGAAGCATAAGCACAAGAGTATCAACTTTATCTGCTTGCATCTGCTCATGGATTTCTGGAAGCTGTGGCATCCAGCCCCAAAGGCACCCAGGTCACAACACATTTAAACAAATCCTTTTTCACAGCTGAGTCCTGAACCACATCTCAAGACCAAGAGCCAGTTTGCCTGTAATGCACACCTCAAATGAGATGCCCATCGCAAGGGAAACTGAGTAGTCGTGGGTTGGGACTGGATCAAGGAACGGGGATAGTGTTCACATCACAGCCCAGCTCCACCACACGGCTCCCCTTGGGGTGCAATTCCAAGCAGCTACCAGGACATTAAGGGTCACCCCAAAGTAGGACGCAGTAACAAAATAATAGCACCTCTTCCCTGGACAGACACTTGGTTTTGCTCTGTTGATGGAAATCAACGCATGATTCCAGAGAAGCCATCTGCTTTGCCCAGCAGACTCCTCCTTCCTCTCCCCTCTGCACAGGCAGCTTCAGGATCATAGCTGTGCAATCCAGAAATCTCTTCTCCGTCCTATCTCCCACCTCTACATACCAAATCACATCCACTTCCAATAGCAAAGCTTTTGGTCAAATGGAACTGAAATTGCTTGTATTCAGGACACCAGCACAAACTGTTCACGTTGCCCCAGGCAGGAGAAGGAAGACAGGGAGCAGGTAGTAGGTTGCAGGGAGAGGAATGGGATAGACAGGACTCTCAGGGATCTGTCAGGGCCAAGGAGCTGGTGAGGTGACAGAAACATACACAGACTCCTGGAGAGAACCAAATTTGCTGTCCTCCAGGTGTCACTTCTCTGGAAACAAAGTCCAGAACAGAGAGCGGCTGCTGCAGAGGTGTCTAGCTTCAACATCACGTCTGCTTGGCGTGAGTCAGGCCACAACGTGGGCAGCACAAGAAGCAGACTTCCTTTCCTTAACCCCTCCCTTCAAACCCTTCTTCACTTCTACAATGACAGAAGCAACAGCCTGTGGGGCTTCAAGTTCTGCTACATTTAAACGAAACTAAAACAAAAAGACCACCACAGGAAATGCAGAACTCAAACGAGGTTCCTTGCCATGTCCTTGTGCTCAGTCCACAGCACAGCAGAAAGCTGCAGAGGTCCTTCACAGGGAATCCCTGGTCCCAGGCAGCCCTTAAGGACATCATCTGCGGTGCCAGACCTGGAGACCGAATGAAATCCAAGCACAGGATGGCAAGGATTATTCAGGTGGCACAGAGCAGAGGGGCAGTGCTGGGCAGCACTGCATGTCACTGACAGCAGGCTATGAAGCCAGCTCAGACGAGACCAGTGCTTCTTGCGTGCAGAACTCTGTTAGGGTCCAACTACAAATACCACACTTTTTTTTTTTCATTTTTGATAGATTTTAGTAATGCTCCCAAGACTTCTATCTATATTCAACACAAAAATGTCTAAACGATGGAAAACTAGGTCTCCAAAGAAGGACTAGAGAGGATTCTACTAGTGGGATCCAGGCTTTTCCAAGTAAGCCATGCTGGGTTTGCTCAGGGTCTGAGCCAACACGACAGGATCGCTATGTTTGACAACGAACGAGGAACGCACGGTGTCGCTGGTTACAGAAAACCACTTCCAATTGCACAGTAAGTCAACTGTGTAAACTACTGAAAGATGAACAACAAACCCTAAGGATGTCACAAAATCAAGGAAATCAGACTGAAAATACGGGTAAATCTGCCAGAAAAGTCAACTGAACTGAGGCTAAGAACCTTACATCTATCATCACTGAAAAAGCAGATCCCCAAGGAGGAACCAGACCTAATTAAACTGAGACACTGCCAGAAAACAGCAAATGACCTTGGACACAAATACATCTAGTTTAGAAGGAAGACTTCAAACTCCTAAAGTAAATTAGCTCTCCCTTAAAAACTATGTGGTAAGAAACTGAACTGGTGAATGTTTGTTTGAAGTCTATGACAAGAACAGTTGCTGAGAACATGAACCCGAGAACGAAGGGACTGGGTGCAGTACCCTGCGATGGCCTCTCAGTGTTATACTCCGTACTTCCCATTACGGCCCAGACACTGGTTCCTACACTAAGCCAGCAAGCGCAGTATTTCTTCCACCCAAGAGCCCATCTGTCCTAAGGCTGCTCCAGAGCTGCCCTGACTTCCAGGATCCTCTGGAATCACCGTGCGCAGCTGCAGTCCCACAGGGCATTCTGCCCTGCTCCTGTCGCTGTCTTCCCGGGTATTTCTCTCTTCTTGCATTTTCTCCTCCAGGAGCAGGGATTCACCTGCCAGCCAGAAACAGCTTATCTCAGATGTTAACGATGAATCTGAGATACTTCCCACTCAGGAACGTGTTTCTCAGCTGATTCTGAAGGGCAAACCTTCACTAATTGGGCAACGTACCCAGAGTTTTTTCCCAGTTCCTCCCAGACAGACAAGCACCCACACGCCCTGCACAGAGGAGTGCTGCTGGGGAAGGAGGGAAGTGGGAAAAAGCTGTCACTTCAGCCTAGGGCTGTCCTCTCCCTGACCTGCCCCTGGAGATGGGGAGGAAACCTACTCGTCATCCATGGCACCAAAGCACAAGCCAAGGAAGCTGTTGTGTCTCCCTGCCCCTCCTCTGTCCCACCAGTGTTTTCATCCGCACGTCTCCAGGGAACGCACTCAAACAAGGGCTGATTCCATTTCAACCCAATTTTCATACATTTTTAAGGAGCTATCTTTCAACAGGGTTACTTGGTCCTGAGAGACTCTGCAGCCTGTCGTGGATAAATATGCGCTGTTCTGGAGATCCCAGAGGTTTGGCACCGTGGAGGGGCTGAGCTTTCCACAGCAGCACCACGCTGGAGAAACCGGAGCCGTGGCAGCACGCAGGGGCTGAGCTTTCCACAGCAGCCTGGGACCCCGGAGCGCAGCCCGCAGTTGCTGAGGAGTGCTCGGTGCTGTGCCCGAGCTGCAGCTCGCTCTTGGCCAGTGCACAGCAGACACGGGGCAGTGAACAAAGACACTCCCACATTCCGCTGCAACGCGGGGGGCTGGTGTACTTCAGAACCTGCAGAAAGACCACGCTGTTCCTCCAGACATGCCCATGGGAGTGGGGGTTTAAGGGCTTCATTTCCAGAAGGCAGCAAGTTTCTGTATGCCCAGGCATATTTTCATAACTTGCTACGCATCAGGAGGGAGGGGAGCATCTAACCCCTGCGTTTACATCACCTGGGTGATCAACAATGACACAGAAAACACAAATGTGCAACAAAGGCTCTGGGGAGACACTCTTAAGGCCTAGCAGTATCTGAAGGGGGCCTACAAGAAGGCTGGGGAGGATCTCTTTACAAAGGCCTGTAGTGACAGGACAAGGGGTGATGGTTTAAAACCCCAAAAGAGGAGATTTAGACTGGAAACAAGAAGGAAATTCTTCACTCTGAGGGTGGCAAGACACTGGAACAGGTTGCCCAGGGAAGCTGTGGATGCTCCAACACTGGATCTGTTCTCATGGTGGATGGGGCTCTAGTGGGAGGTGTCCCTGCCCATGGCAGGGGGGTCAGGACCAGATGATCTTTAAGGTGCCTTCCATCCCAAACAATTTGATGAAATATTTCTGATCGGTAACTGGAGAGAAGCATGACAATGAACACGCATCACAGGAAGGTGGTGAAACATGCTTCACTCCACCAGCAGCTGAAGAGTCCATTTAACACCCTCAATAAGGAATAACCCTGTTAGAAGTCAAAAGGGCTGGATAACTTGTACCCAAGAGTCCTAACAACTGGGATGCTTACAGAGCATTCATAAAACTCTGGAATCTTGACACCCTAAAAGAGCATTTGCATTGTGGTCTTAGACTAAGAGATTTCACAGCATGATGCCTGTAACCACCAGTTCATCATCCCAGCACCAGTTCCAGAACAGCAGCTGAAGAACACTCACGGCTCTCGCCAGGCACACGCAGGCAGCGCTAGTGCCAAGCGGTTGAATTCTATGAAAATTAGGTCTAGGAAAACAAACACACCTTTATTCCATTCTCTGACAAGACTCCAAACTTGGCTGATAAAGCAACAGCAAAGATTTAATGAGCAGACGTGTTATGACAAGACACTCACCGACACGGCCCGCGGCTGGGCCTGGGTGGGTATTACCCAGGCCAAGAGGTGTGGAGCAGCCCGAGCGCCAGGCACCAGCGAAGAGCCAGGGAGCCGGGTGCTGCCGAGAACGGAGTCAGGCCTGGTCTTACTCCAAATGACTGACAGCCTAACTGTGCAGAGTTCCACGTGAGGGGAGGCCAGGACCCTTCAGATATGGGATGGGGAGGGACAGACATCTTTTTATCTTCTCATGTCACTAATAACTTCATGTTTGTAACAACAAAGGAATTAGGACCTAATGACCAGCAGCAGGCTTAAAAAAATCATTTTTAATAGAAAGCACAAGTACACGACAATAATTTATTACCACTAAATACTGTGGAACTAAAACACATAAAGGGGATCGGAACGATCAGACAATTTGATAGAGAGAAGCTCTGCTGTGTCCAGTGCCATGGCATGAACAGCCCAGACATCCTCAGCTACGGGTGGCTGTGACCTGGGAACACACCAGAGAAAGGATCACCAGGTCTCACGAAGGTCTGTGCCTCCTAATCCCTGAAGAAAGCCCCTCAGAGCCATCGCTAGAGACGTCTTTACATGGACAGCACATTCAGCTCCACGTGTCTTTTTTTCCAGGAACACCTCAACAAGAGAGGGGGTTCTTACACAGCACATAAACGCTGGAGACACGTAGGAGTTCAGGAGCCAGAAGCACTGACTCACCAGGAAAGATGAGAAGAGCTAAATCCATCTGGCTTCAGTAAGCAGCAACTCGTGAGGACACAGGGATAGGCTGAAAATACCAGTGCCCGAATGGAAGGTGGGAGATTTCTGGATGAGCTGTGAGGTACTAAATAAAACAAAGCAAAAAAAAAAGCAACGCAAAAAAACCCGAACAACTGAAAAAGGAACTTGAAAGGAAGATCCTGGCCTGGTAGAGGAGCTGAGTACAAGCTGGAGATTCTCTGTCTCTGATGTTACTTCTTCCTGCATTCAGATGGTTTCTCAGTTACCAAGGGAACGGGTATTTGCAGGGCAGAGATGGTGGGCTACAGACCAGAAGAGTCAAGCACCTACCTGCCTTCATCCTAAAGACCTCCTCAGTTCAGTACCAACCAGAGCAACCACCAAACAAGAGCAGTCTGCAGCCCCAGCAGCCACCAGCGTCGTGAGGAGCAGGCAGGACACCGACGCTCTTGTGCATCCTCACAGATCCCCTACCCCAAAGAGCCTCCAAGGCAGTGAACAGCGTCTCGTTATGTCAGGATGAAGAAAGGATGCATATTCAATATGACAACTTTTGAACCATAAATAAACTAGGTTCATACAGATATGATTAATCTTGATGTGAATACATGGCTATCCTATAGATATGCATCATACCATGATATATATGAATATTCATACCCATGTGTGTCTATATAGAGATATGTTTTCATCTTGATGTAAGACAAAAGCATTTACAATGAGAACAATCATTCACTGGAACAAGCTCCCAGGGGACACAGTCGAGTCCCCATCAGTGGAGGGTGGTCAGGGTGCTGGATAATCTCATCCAGGCTCCCCTTCCTACAGAACGTTGGGCCTGTTGAGGCCCTTTCCAACCTGGGCTGTTTCATGATTCTGTGATTAGTTCTTTCACTAGAGAATTTCAAAACCAGAGAATTAAGAAGGCAGTACTTCCTCTTCATCACGATGGGCACCCAGACTCACCACAGGCAAGAAAACACCAACAGCAAAAGAGGAACCGGGATGGACGAACTGTGGAATGAAATGGGACACAGTCCCTCTGGAGATGAGAGCATCCAACTTCTTAGATAACGGGAAACAAAATGAGCATTGCACAAAGCTACCGAGCCTTGAGCCATTCTCAGAACAGGGAGCAGGACAAAAGCCTAGACACAGATGTCCTGAGGATTCAGCTGGAATGACTGGCACTGAAACATTACATTTCTTCCTCTCTTTGGCAGCAAAGACTTTGTATTCCTATTGATTCTTCTTGTGAGGTAAAATCATTGCTATAGTCACTCAGTTTGCATCATTCAGACTATGAGGTTTCACTTCGAAACTCCTTCCAAATAGCTTAGTTTTCCAAAGGTCCATTTTTAGTCCATCATCTAATATACAATGAAAAGACTGAAAGGACTGGAAAATTTACAACTCTCCTCTAAAAATCTGTTTCAACTTCGTGTGGCTAAGGACAGACAGCACGGTAGGAGAGCGTTTGTCCAAAGTGGCATCAGGATAAATAGAAAATTCTCACCTGAGCCTGGCACCACTCATTTTAAAACACACAAGCAGAGACGCCTTTAAGAACACCGACAGCCTAAAGGACAAAGCTCTCTGAGGACCTCAGCGCTCCGTGCAGGAACAAAAGCTGAGTCGCTAAAGAGAATTCCCAACCATGAACAGAAACTGCAACCCCTGAAGTGAGGGAAAAACTATGGAATTTAGTGAACTGAAGTCTGAATAAACTCTGTTGTCATATCCAACAGACCTGAACTCAGGCAGAAGAGGTGCATGAAGAGGCAGTGGGAAAGGGAGGGGAATCTATCTCGCAGCAGAACACCAGGAGGATTTGGTTTCTTTAACCTAGCAAAGTGAAGGCTAGGACTTTTGACTAATGTCCATAAAAATACACCAAGGACAAGCAGAAAAAGGGTCAGAGAACAGGAAAGAGACTTTTTTGAGATAAAATATAATGAATAACAAGTTCAGCTTGAAACTAAGTTTTCTAATCATTCAAGAAGTAAAACCTGGAGAAGTTTTCTGGTTTCTCTGTAGAAAGGAGCCAAGCGTACGTGCACACCTTGAGTAAGAGGAGGAAACAACCTATATTGAATAAAAGTTTGACTGAATTATGAAATAAAGCATCTGGTTTATCTGCTAGTGGCAGTAGGAGACTTGACTTCAGGATTTCTCGCAAATAATCTGATTTATTTTCATTGTAAATTTGGCTTATAGCTCCTGAATTGAGCACTGCGCTTGTGTGGCTAAAACGCTTCTTCCAGAAATGGCAACCCGTCCCAGCCTTGCCTCATTCCAGCTCTTAGATCCAAGTTGGTGATTGTCTTCCATTCCAAAGTCTGGAAGCTATCCCAGGAGGTATTTTCCTCCTCTACTGACACAGTCAGAAGACACTACTGAGCTTGCAAGTAGGGACCAGTTTTCAAAGGCATGCAAATGCTTAAGCTCCATTAATTTCTACAGGCATTACTTTAATGCCTTTTTTTTGTGTGCGTATAATCCTCATCTTAAGCAACAAGACCAATAACTGGTACAAACCTCGCATTTTCCCATTTCAAAAGCAAAAACCAGATTTGCAGTGGAGTGCTTTCCTCGAAGACAGTATCCTCTCTGTTAGCAGTCGCTTTCTTTCTCTTTGAGAAAGCAAAACCAGGAGATTGTGTCACACTCAGAGAGGGGAAAAGGAAACTCTGCCAGTAGTCGTGCGTTTGTGTCAGGAATCATTCCAGTTTGCCACCCGGTCCTTCAGGAAGCTCCAGGTCAGACAAAACCTGCAGCCGACACTGAGCGCTGTGTCACGACGAGCGAGCAGCAATCGCACGGGTCCCCTCTGTGCCACTGCAGGTGAATCGTTCAGAGGGCTCCTCAGGGGACCTGGCACCTGCAGCATCCCTGTCTCTGCCTCCGAACCGATGGAGGTCACAGCACGAGAACGAACACTGAGGGCCCTTCAGCCCCCTAGGAAAAGGGCATGAGAACATTCCTATGGCAATAAATTAAAAGCCAGGCAAATCCAAACGAAAACGTGGCATGTTTTGCCTTGCCCAGTGGGAACTTTAGTCATTAAAAAAACCCTAACTGAGAGAAAGCAGAGCCTTGTATCCTTTTATACCTCTGAGAGGACCCTGGTCTGTCATGTCCTAGCCATCCAGGTGAGCAAACACAGGTGACGTGACCTTGCTTTGCATTACACGAGAGAGGTTTGTTGATCTCTTCAGGGTTTAAAATTTCCGGGTCACGCTGGCGGAAAGTCGAATACGCTACGTAAGAATTCCCCGCCTGACAGCGTGCAGCTGAGCGCGTGCTCTACCCGGCCAACCCCAAAGCCAGGCCAAGGCGTGGAGGGCAGGGGGGAAGGCAGCACTGCGGCAGCCTCACCCCGGTGAGCGGGACTGCCTGTGACACCGGACATCCCGGTACACACGGGACAACCGTCCCGAAGCCGCCCCCGGACGCGGGGTGCTCCGGGATGGAGCGGTGCCTTCGGGTCTGCCTCTGGCCAACAGCACGCGGCCTGCGCCCACCCACAGTCGGCAATGTCTCCGAGCGATCTCCGCAGCACGGCTCTCCTCGAAGGAGAGGACTAAACTCCAGAATGACAGGACACGGCACCTGAGCGGGAGCAGCTGACGGGATCATTTCCACATCCCAGCAAGGAAGTCGAGGTGCCTCAGAGACCCAAGATCAGCCCAGCTTTTCCTAGGGAGGGGAATTAGCAACACATCCTTGCCAAATGGCCTCGTGCAGCTGGGAGAAGGCATCAGGGGAGCAAAACCCTACAGAGCTCCTCAGTCAGCACAACTCCCTTCACAACTGCAGTATTTTCAGGTGCTCTGCAGAAGCCTGGGCAAACACAGAGGGATGACACCGGCCATTACTGCAGACAAAGGAACACTGGTCACTTCAGCAGAATTTGGGACCTTCTCTCCACTACTATCTACAATCTGCACAGCAGCCCTTTCAGGATTATTTCTTCAAAAGTTACCAACCAGACTTCAGGTACAACCTCGTGCCGTCAAATAGCAGCTCAGTAAATGTCTCTTCTCCTCTCAAAGCCTCCCTACAACCCAGATACAGACACTTCTGCCAGGCAGATAGAGACAGAGACAAAACACTGGGAACAGAGTAAGTGAAGAAACCCAGATACCCACTACCAGGTACCATGTGCTTTAATTTCTGCAGTAGGGTCCCCCTGGCACCGACAGCTGAAGCAGCTCTGGCAGCACCAGCTGCATACACGGCACCAGGCCCCCTGCACCCCGGTGCTGGGGCACAGACAGAAGTTAGGCAGATGACTCCAGCTCTACTCTGGCAAGGTTAGTCTTTGGCTCAGGATTATGGTTTAGGCTGAAAGAAACACCTAATCAGTAGGTCCCTCTCTCTAGAAGCTCTATAAAATGATACAAGGAACGTGGTAGCAGTGTTATGAACTTAAAACTGTGCTGCTCAAGGGGCACCAGGCTCCCCACTCCATCACGGTCTCTCAGACTCACCAGCCCATTGGTTTAGCTCTAACTGGCTCTCAAGATCGCACAGTCATCCCTGGAAACAGCTGGTCAGTTCTCTTTCTGGAATTGGTCACCTTCCCAAATTCTCTGCTGAGATGCTAAGTGGTCTTTAAGACCCTGAATGTTTGTCCTGTTCTCCTCGACCTATACACTGAGGCACATCCCTTTCACAGCCACTGTGCCAGGAAAGATGTCAAGGACACCCCTCTCAGCTAGTGAGGTGTCCCAACTGCGCAGCGCCCGAGTTCAAGCTCTCACTCAGCACTCCCAGACCACGTCCCACGGTTTGCTCTCACTGATGGTTCTCGAGACTGTTTTCACAGGGGCTGCAGCCCTGGTAGGTGCCCAGCGTGATTCCTCTAACATGACAGAGTATCACTGATTGAATTGCTCAGCAACCACCCACTGAGCCGAGCACACCTCCAGCACTTGTCGTAGGACAACTGCTTCCCAAAGGGGGCTGCTGTGGGGCCACCTCAGCTCCCACCCCCCGGCTGGTGGATCTCTGGTAGGCTCGTCCCCGGGAGCTGCACCACCGTGCTGCTCCTTACAGGGAGGGAACAGATCTGCACTGCAGGGACACCAGAGCAAACAGAGGCCTCTAACCAGCCACCCTCTCCAGCCACCACAGAGGTGTTCTAAGCACTTCCATCAGATGCAGGTGGAGCATGGGCAGGAGCCACAGAAGAGGCAGGTGACCGAGGTTTCCCGGGCCACTGCACCTTGAGGAGCACGAGAACTCTACAAATGGAATATGACATCTAACAGCTGGAAAGAAGGACCAAGAGCAATGACTTCTCAAACGTGGGATCAGGAAGCACCTGGCTAGACTCAGTTTTGCCTCTGACTGACAGAAGATGATCTCTTGGACTAGATGATCTCCAGAGGTCCCTTCCAACACCTACCATTCTGTGAGGAGCTACAGAAAAGAGAAAAGCAAGAAATATTCCTATTGTTCTCCAGCGATCTAGAGCTAGGATGGACGGATCTCCAGGACATGCTAACAGTGGACCACATCTGTGTCAGCCCACGTTTCACCTGAAGCAGAAAGGATTTGTCACCTCTCTCCCAGAAACCACCTCCAAAACCAAGAAAGAAAAGGCCCCAGTTTACCCCTGAGGGAGCAGCAAAGAGGCAGTTCACAGAGGCAACTGGGCCAGCGTCACACCAGGGTCTGGTGCTATTGCACTGTCCGCCCTGCAAGCCCTTAGCTCTGACCACAGCTCCAGCCCCGGGCCAGCGGCAGGAGCACTCTGCTCCCAGCCTTTCCTTGGGAGCGTGGCCTCCAGAAATCCCGCCGGCCCATCGGGTCGAGCATTCCCAGAGAGCTGAGAAAAGGCCTCTGGAAGTTCATCACACTTAAGAGGATATGCTGAGGCGGCAGGACACAGGACCGTAAACCTTGGCACAGAACACCACACATGTGCCAGCGGCTTTATGGACCCTCTAGTGCCACCTGACCCGCTCTGACATCCCAAAGTGCTGCCTGTGAAGACTTGAGGGGCTTCTATGGGGGGCTGCATGAGACACCTGAATCGCTAGCTCCAGTCTACCCTCCTCATGCAATGGCAGTTTCCCGAGTTAGATCCTCCTCCCTCTCCCAAAGGGTCCTACACAGCACCCAGCAGGACCTGCGGCCTCTGCTCCTCCAGGGTCACCCACCACTCCCAGCAGATAACATTTACTTTCTTCCACCTTCTCTCCCCTCAGTGCACAGTAAATAGGAACCGAACTTTCCACCTCAGCCCCTCTGATGTTTGCTCTACAATTTTTTCCGTCTCACTCCTGATCTGCAGCAGCCATTCTCACCTCGGGCACAGGAGGGCAGGGAAAGGAGGTGAAAGCAGGGGAGGAAACAGTCATGTATTTGTGACCAGTCAGGTTCAGAAGCCACTTGACCCAGAGAGATCAGAGTTCCCCCTACGACAATGGGTGAGCCTGGGAAGCAAATCAAGCAGATTGAATGATTTTCGGCAGAGAGAGAACAGTAGGAGTGGTACAGACCTCTTCCTCCTCAATGCGAGCAGGTTCAATCAGCAGATTATTGGCTTGATCAAACGACACCCCCTGTTAGGACAGGAACCAGCAAAGAGGCATGCGGATTAGTGGAGCATAAACCAAACCCGCCACCACTACCACCACCACCCAACACGCAGACACACAGCGCTCTGCCCTCGCAGCTCCGGAGCAGCGCCCCCGGCACCGCTCCTGGGCACCGGGACGGGCTGCTCCCGGGGTGACGGCGGGTGGGTGCCAGCACCCCAGGGGGCTGCTCCCGGGGTGACGGCGGGTGGGTGCCAGCACCCCAGGGGACCCAGCCACCTGGAACCTGCGTCTCCAAGGCCGTATTCTGCCCCTGCCGGCACTCCGAGGCTGCGACCACCAAGCTCACAAGCTGAATGACCACTGTTAGCCGATTTCACCCCTCTGTACCAAGTCACCCCGGGAAGAAGGAAGGACCCAGGAGAACAGCACAAAGGGACCTCTGGTGCCACCCAGCTGCTGCGCAAGTAGGAAGCAATCCCAGACAAAACCACTCTGGTCCCTCCTGGGAGGAGAAGAGCCTCTGGTGGGACAGTGCCCCCCACCAGACAACCACAGGTCCTGCTCCCACATGCAGGAAACCTTAGAATTTCTCTTGAAAACCAACTGTGTTTGCAAAAAACCCTCTGGGTTAAGGATTCAGCCTCCTGCACAGCCTGTCCTACCTTCTCCTTCACGCCTGCAGGCAGCACCTCTTACTTGAAACCCTGCACAGGGACGCTGCTCCCCACACTCCTGCTGCTGAAGGACAGCTCAGGAGGCAAGCCAATAAACCTGCCTCTGCAGAGCAGGCGTCCGACCCGGCCCCAGGAGAGGAAAGCTGCCCTTTCCAGGCAGAAGGTGGTAACAAAGGTGGCTTTCTGATAGATACAGCAAACCTGCAGCCTCACCGCCTACATGGACTTCACAGGTCTTGCCACTGGGTCAGCACATCCCCAGCTCTGAGCCTCTGAACGAAAGAAGCTTTTTGGCTGAGGGCATTTCCCAAGTGTGTCAGGTCTTGAATAAAATGGACCCACAAAGGCCTCACACACTCTTACAAGCAGCAGCAACTCCTTTTCATTCTGAAGAACTTCACAAACAGTAAGAACACTAGATGCCTCGTGCCCAGGGAGCGGGGACGAGCGGTGTCAGCTCGGGTACAGCAAGACAAGAACTCACTGAGAGAAAGGCTCTGAAGCAAACCTGAGTGCAAGAACCTTCCCCTGAGCAATATGAACTCTGGCCTGGGGTGGAAATTATCCCAAGTCTGGATGGGATCCAACAATGGATCTGACTCCAACATCTTCCACCAGTTCAGGGATGCACACCTCGCCCACAAGATTTGCTGGTGACAAACTACGATGGAGATTCAGACACATCCTAATACCTGCCTACTGAGAGCACCTCACAAAACCACCACACCAGCTTCAGTACAAACTGGTCTAACCTCACTCCTGCAGTGTCCCTCATATCACAGAATCATTATGGTTGGAAAAGACCTTTAAGATCAAGTCCAACCGTTACCTAACTCTACCAGGGCCACTTACTACACCGTGCCCTTAAGCACCATATCTAGATGGCTTTTAAATGCATCATCAGTATAGTCCTGCTCCACTGTATCTTCCTCAAGCAGGAATCTCTGTGTGACCCTGACCAAACATGGTGATTCAGCTGAGTAGAGCCAAGGACTTCCTACCTCACCAGCCCCCAGCATAACCAGAGAGGCTGCTCAGGGCCCCATGGCCCACCGGAATGGCAAAACTCCAGAGCACCCGTTCCCCGAAATCCCAACACACCCTTCATCAGACGGCACCCACGCTGGGGCAGACCGGGTGGAACCAAGGGGGAGGGCACACTCCCGTCTGCTCTCACTACCCACTCCTCTCTGGAAAGCAGAAGACAAGTGCAAGCAGCCTGAACACAAGCCTGAGGTTAGATCCATCCAGGGATAAAGCTCATCCTGTTGCAAACAAGGTGCAACAGCCAGCAAGCGAAGAGGCGATTGAAAGGAACCTGTCAGTGATGGGACAAAAGACCTGTGCTTGCAGCACAGAGCACTGGGGAGGGTGCAAGAATCCGGATACAGAGCAAGGAGTCAGACATAAGCAGCATGGCACAGCTCTTGGACAATCACATGAGCCCCAGAACGAACTTCAGCTCGCCAACCCTCAGCATGTGCCTCCTGAATAGCTGGAGCTTCTTGCCAACGTTTTCACCGGTGTCACATCAACCTGGCTGGTAGCTCAAAGCAGCAGAGGGGAGCTCTGGCACCCCTCCCCACCATCCCCCTCCCCACAAGACCTTACCTTCACTGATGGCTGAGCAGATAAAGCTCCGTTCTTTCTGTCATCCTCATCCCACACTTCCTCCTGATCCTCGGCCTCTGTGTTGTTACTGCAGCCTCCTAACTCCTCTTCCTCCTTGGGGACTCCATCGTTGTTCAGCCCCTGCAGAAGTGCCACCACTGCCTCTGGCTTGGGCAGCTTAGTGATCTTAAAGTGTTTCTTATAATGGGGAGTGTCCTTGCGGATAAGCCTCTGTTTCTCCACGGGGAATGGTCGCTCTTCATCTTCATCCTCATCCTCGCTCCTTATTAGTGTGTCCTCAGCAAAGTGTACAGTGGGCTACAACGGCAAAGCCCCAGGAAAGCTGTGAACCTCAGGTACTGGCCATACTGGAGGCTGTGCAGACACCCACTGTGCCCCCACCCCACCCAGGCAACGCCGGCATCGCTCCTTTTGGGCTAACGGAGATGCAGGAACACGCGTTAAAACGTCACCACACGGGCCTCTCTCCACACCACCTCCTTCACCCAGACACATCTTCTGTCAGCTCCAGGGGCTGTAACCCTGCTTTTCCCACAGCTCCTGTCCTCCCTCCTCGCTGACAGACCCAGCTCCCACAGGTTGCCTGAATCGCTCCTTCCACTTGGCTTCCATGGCCTGTGTTTGCCACCAGCGATGCCCAAATCACGCTCTGCACATCCATTTAACATTTTCTCTGAAACTTTCAAGTCTTTCCACTTTTTATGGCCCTGCTGCAGTTCCTAGGCTCTTACTTACCTCATTGTATTCCACTTCCCCATCTTCCTCCTCTTGGTCAGCAGCTTCTTTACGTTCCTCTTCAGCTCTGGGCTTTGCCTCCTTCTCCAGCTCCTTCATCTCGGGCAGCTGCCCATTTGGCCGGCTCCTCTCTCCCTCCTCTCCCTGCTCCTCTGCCCTCAGGTCAGCAGAGGCAGTGCTGTTAGAAAGGTGGGAGTCCTCACTGCGATTTGACATGGTGCTCAGCCTCTTCTCCTGAGAATACGATTGTAAAAGTCAAGATGGAAACCAAAGCAGTAGACAGAGCAATGCAGAGTGACTGGTGCGAGGTGGGGTATGATCCAGTACCAACAGAAGCAGCTTTTTCTGCAGCCTGCCTGCTGCCTTCCCTGCCAAGCCTGCTGCATCTCAGCTAGGCCCACCCCTCTTCCCACCATCTGTGTGGGCACTTATTCTTGGTATCACACCTGGGCAGGAAGATGCCTCCTCCGAGCTCCGTTCCCATCATTCTTCACTGGGAATATCAGAGCCCTCTTTTCCTCTCCCCGCATTATGACAAAAGTGGTACCAATGCACACAAATCCCCTTATGCTGTCCTCTGTCTCCTGGAGACATCTCTCGCTGTATCTCAGTGGCCATCACAAGGCAGATTCCAACCCTTGGAATGTAGGCAGTCCATGCCCAGTCCCTTCCAATGCTTCCCCAAAGCAAATTCTTTCTGCCCAGCCTTTCCATTCCCCAAGCCCGCTCCATGACCCCTATAATCACCCGCTGCTTAGTGCACGGGACTCACTTCAGAGCTGGGAGAGTTCGGGTCCGTGTCAGTCTTCGCACCGTAGACCTCATTGCGCCGAACTTCAATCACTTTCTTCATCACCTTCAGCTCACTGGGATGGGGGGTTGCTCTGCGCTGTAAACCCTACCAGACAAAAACCTCTCAGAGCAGGAAACAACGCTCAGCACAGCGTGTGCCACGCCTCGGGTCTGAGCTGCCTCCAGCAATGTTCTACCAGAGCCGGAGCCCCGGCTGGACACCCCCAGCACGTCTCGCTGCAGGACCTGCTCCGGGTCTCTCTGCCACTACAGCCGCGGCTGGGAGGAGGAAAGCAAAGGAGGCACAGAAGATTGCTCAGATCTCACTCTCGGCCATTATCCAGCTCTCCATCTGATAGAGGGACTGTGAGGAGTTAGAGACGGGAGGTTTTAAATTATGCTTCAGGCTTAGGAAATGTGAAAGTGTCAACACAGAAGCCCCTGAAGGAACAGAGAGGTGGGGTATCTCCTTAATCCCTCTGGTGTTCCTCAGTGTGCCTGATAAGCCCATATGTTACCAGAATTTGTGATGCTCAGCAAGTTCCATCCCAGATAGGAGTCAAGAAAAACAGTATTCTAAAATTATTAACACTGTTAAAAACAGGAAAAAAAAACCCTCCAACCACCAGCAGCACACATGCTGCAGACAGGTGCAAATATAATTTATTAGAAGGATTCAGATCAAGAGAATCTCTCTCCACAAGATAAAATGGGGAAAAAGTCCTGCAGGAGATAGAAACCACCAGAGTACTTGCTGAAAACAGAAACTTTATCCTTCCCTTCACATCTGCAGTTAAAGCAAAATGATCTTCCAGAGTTCCTGAGGTTGTCTGCAGCGTTCAGCTACTTCAGTAACTGGATGCTCCACAGCACGGGCTTGCATCTGGCTCCACACTTGGAGGGGTGGGGATTGCCTAGCTCATGGTGGGCTGTGCAGCTCTTCACCAGCTAAAACCCAGACCCGACACTGCTCTGGCTGTGCGGATCTGGACTCCCCATCTTTGGAAAAAACCATTAGATTGTGCCCGTTTCCCTAGGGAGCCAGCAAGCCTCTGGGAACTCTTCTTCTTACCCTTCTCTCCACTCCAGACTCCTCTTCATCATCTGCTTTGGGTTCATCCAGGAACTGAATCACACTGACTCTGTTTAAGTTGGTGTCTGTCCAGCTCTCATCCACACTGTTCTGCAGAAGATTCTCTGGGGAGAGAGATAACACAGTAGGAGCTACTTTCTGAACAAGCAGGGCTGGATGAAAGACAGTTCTCAAGCCATTAGGGCACTCCTGTTGTATCTGCTCGTGACATCAAGCCACGGAGGCATTGAGGACAAAGGATGCAGCCTCCAGATCTTGTAATCTCTTGTACATCTCCCTCCAGATCTACAGCAGCCTCTACAGAAGGACCTGTATGGCTCAGTTCTAGCACGCAGGAACTTCGGTGACAGGCAGGATTAAGGTAGGAATCAGAAGTACTGACATGAGAACATCATAACGAAAGGAAGCATGCCTTACAGATAACGGACTGTGCAGTCAATAGGTCAAAGCAGAAGACTTGAAGACTAAGCTGCAGCTTCTTTACCACCTGGCAGAGAAGCAACTTCCCAGTTTTAACAATCTCTGCCTTGGAAAGTGGTCACCAGCCATTCAGTAGCCTAATTCTGCTACAGACATCACTGTAACAAAGAACAGTCCAACCAAGGCAGAGAGGAAGGTTCAAGACTCTTCTCTACAGCACCCTGAGGAGCACATAGTGCTGCAGACAGTGTTCACAGCGCAGTCTCTTACCTAGGCTAGGAGAGGGCTGCTGGGGAAGCAGGTAACAAGTGAGAACTTTCTCTCCTGTCTTTTCATCATCCTCAGTTTGGAATTTCAGCATGGGCTGGGACTGATTTTCTGCCAGCCACAGAGCCTTCAGGTTCAGATTTGTCAGAGCAAATGGCAAGTTCTGCAGTCTGCAGAAGGGAAGAAGAACTGCTGGTTAAACTTACTTGGTAATGAAGGAACTTCCACCGAGCTCCAGACCACCTCAGCTGCTCTGGAGAAGGACGGAGCTGAGCGACTGCAGGAGCCCTCGCTCTAATAGGCACTGAAGCACCTAGCTCGTGCTGCACCCACACACGTATGGATCCATATGGCTCTGCCACAGCCACAGACTGGACTCCAGTAACCCACCCCCCTCGGTTTTTAGCAGAGAACAACTCCCATCAACAGTGTGAAAATGGCAAACTTTGAAGAGGGGTGCCAAGACAGATGATGCTCCGATGGAGCAGCACACAGAGAGTGTTCCAAACAGCAGCTCTGGCCAGCTTCCAACTGCCCTTCTGAACAGAGCTGGGGAAGGGGCTGGAGCACAGGTCTGGTGAGGAGCAGCTGAAGGGCCTGGGCCTGTTCAGCCTGGAGAGGAGGCTGAGGGGAGGCCTTCTGGCTCTGACAGCTCCTGGAAGGAGCAGGGAGCTGCAGGGGGTCAGGCTCTGCTCCCAAGGGACAGGATAAGATGAAACAGCCTCAAGTTGCACCAGGGGAAGTTTAGGTTGCACATTAGGAAGACTTTTTTCACTGAAAGAGTTGTCAAGCTGGACAGGCTGCCCAGGGTGGTAGTGGCATTACCATCCCTGTCTGTGTTTCAAAGTCATGTAGATATGGTGCTTAGAGACGTGGTTTAGCAGGGGACATGCAGAGTATGGTTACTGGCTGCACTCACTAATATTGAGGCCTTTTCCAAACTAGATTCTATGATTGTATAAACGAGACTTTGGCACCAGTCACCTGAAGACTGATGTCACAAAGCTACAAAACTTGCAGGAAGGCAGAGTGTGGACCAGGGGTTTCCCCTGATCTGTATTTCACACATGGCAAAATGCCTCCACGCTCCTGCAGTAGTTCTACCCTGTATTCGAGTAACACGGAGAAGGGCCCAGCAGGCACAACTTGAGAGACACATGTCCTGGGCTTCTCCAAACCATGGATCCTGGCATCAGCACAGATCCAGCATCTCCCAAAACACACCAGGGCCCAGAGCCCATGCTGCTCCTTTCAGCAGCTCCTTAGGAACATGCCAAGAAGCTTGTTGACCCTCCCTGCTGCTGACCTGTTCCCAGCCACATCCAGGACGTGGAGCTCAGTGGTGTTGGCGAGCTCTGGTGGCAAGAGAGCCAGGCGATTGTCTCGCAGGGACAGCACGTTTAGATTGGTGCAGCCTCCAATCTCAGCTGGAAGGGACGTTAGCCGGTTCCGATCCACGTTCAGGTTCGTCAGCTTGGCCAGCTTGCCAAGGGACTTCGGCAAGGTCTAGAAGGAGATGACTCAGTAATTGCAAAAGGTAAGAGCAGTAGGATGAAGGTATAGATATATCCTCTCTATAGGACGGAGTTTTCTCCTCTACCTGGGGAAAAGAGCTAACATCTCTTGTGTTCTAACAGCCACATTGTCCATAAAGTTCTCACTACAGCTTTGGAACAGATTATCCCTCAGGTTCCCAACATGGCAACTCTTCAGCTCAGCACAGCACACTCCCAACACCACTGCTCACCATTTTTCTCCTGTTCATCTGTCGGTTCCCAGTACTTGTGTTTTAACAACCATATCATGAGCAGTCTGGAGCAGGCCCATTTTAAATGACACTACTCCACCACCCCCCCACACCCAATGCAGCTTTTGATGGAGCTCTGATCCCACCAGACTGGATGGGCTTCAGAACTGGCTATCCTGGAGCAGCATCCCAGCTGTCCTTGAGAGTTTTCCAGAGGAAAAAGAACAGTGAGAAAAAGCAGCTTCCACCAGGGTCTTCTCCCGAGCCTGTGAGCTCAGTGAAGCTGTGCATCCACGCAGCTGAAGGTAGAGCAGCTGGAGCATGCTCAGGACTGTGGCTCAGAGGCCAGAAGACAAGAAAAGATCCCTGGCATGTGGCTGCACTGAGCGGCACAGAAGACGCAGGGTGGCTGAGGCTGTACTTACTGTCAGCATGTTCTCCGTCAAGATGAGTTCTGACAGATTTTCACAGTCCCCAATTGACTCTGTCACCTCTGTCAGACGGTTCTGGTCCACCTTGAGGATGGAGAGCTGCTTCAGCTGACCTGGCCAGGGCAACAAGCTAGGTGTGAACTGTGCCACAGATGTAACGATGCTGTTCTACTTCATCTGGCTGAAACGCCGCCTGTCAGGGATTATGTAAAACCTAAAAACGCAGGTGCCACCTTTCTTCCCACCAGGCTTCACAGGTTTCATCCATGTGTGATGCAGATCATGAACCTGAACTCATCCTGTAGAGTTCTGCTCACCAGTACCATCTACTGTTTCTGCACTCCACTACTGTGACTATGTCCATCACACCCTAACATCTTGTTAGAGACACTCCTGGCCTGAAGACCCCCCAACCAGGAGCACTGCCCCCCATCCTGCAATACTCACCAATCCCATCTGGAATGCATTCCAACAGGTTCTGGGACAGCAGCAAGTCCGTGAGCGCTACCAGCCCACTGACCTCATTGGGCAACTGCTCCAGCTTGTTCTCTGACACATCCAGACAGACCAAGCGGCGGAGATTGCCCAGCTCCTAGGGTCAGAAAGGAGACAGTGCGGCTGAGGAGGAAGCTGAGGAAGGCAGCAAAGCGGTGAATCAGCGGCTTGGAGCAGGTACTCACCGGAGGCAGGGCTGAGAGCTGGTTCCGGTCTAACCACAGCTCACGCAGGTTTGGCAGTGCTCCTAGCGTATCTGGCTGTAACGGAGCAGGACAGTAACAGCATCAGTCCCTTCTGTGGGGGAGAAGCTGCTCGAGGATGCTACAGATCAGAGCACACCTCTGCAACGCCAGACACTGCTGCTGCTTTCACACCTCCTAGAGCTGCTCACCGAACGCGCTGGTCTGCCACGATACAGCAGCACGTGCGTGCGGGAATCTCTGGGATGCCACAGTGGCTGCAGCAGGTCCCAGCAGGGGACGTGAAGGACAACAGCAAGGACTGTCTGGTAGCAGGCAAGGCCAGAACTAAGCAGGGATTTGGAAATTCTGGCCTTATGAAAGAAATAAGTCTTTCTCCTCTTTCTCCTCGCAGACGTGGAAACAAACAGCTGGGTAACACTGGCCAACTCAACACGATAGAGCAGCACCGGCACACACGTTCCCTGCACCCCTCCACGGACCCCGCACGCACTGAGGAGCATTTGGGTTGGAGTTAAGGCACCACGGGAGCGGCCCAAGTGCCAGACAACCGTTCTCACGGGCAAGACACGGCCTCGTGTATGGCAAGCTGCATGAACTCTGCCTCCCAGTTCAGATGGGTTTCTGAGAAAAACCATCCCAGAACATTAAGAGCAGGGCTCAGTAACAGCTTGATCTGGAGCTGCCAAATGAGTCCTGCTGTCTGCCCCGAAGGCCCAGGCAAGCCGACCCTCGAGCCCGTGCACCAGCTCTCAGCACGCTCACACTCACAACCCTCCTCAGACACGCCTGGTCCAGGGGCACGTAACCTGTGCCCAGCGGGCTTTACTGCCAGGACAGACATGGAAAGGTCCCGTGCCCTGCAGTAAAAAATGGAATCTGAAAGGAGAAGGGCAGAGCTGGTCTAGAGGAAGGGAAAAACAACATCTGGGGGCAGCGCCGTGCAGGAGAGAAGGGAAGAACCCGAGTCTCACTGGAAAGGGAAGATCCTCCGCAACTCAACTGCAAAAATTAACATCCCCAGACAAAAGTGCTTGGAAAGAGCAGAACAAGTTGTGCATGAGGACAGTAGGAAGACAGACACAAAGGCCAGCACATGGAGAGGATGTTAAGCTGGGAACAATGACTAGGCCACAGCGGGCAGATAAGAATCCTCCCAGACAACCTGCAGGTCTACTTCTTTGCATTTCAGAAGAAAAACCACTTGCTTCTGCAGAGGTACAAGGTTCTGCCCCTACCAGCCACCCATGTTCCCTCCCCACCATCCCTCACCTACCAGCACTTCCAGGTCATTGCCACCAAGATCCAACTGTTCTAACTTGACAAGGAAGGAGAGTGAACTGCAAGACACAGGGAGCAGAGAGGGGAAGAGAGAAAAAACAAGAAAGAACGAACGGCAGATTAGCATCTGGGACACATATCTCACAAATTACATCATTTTAATATCTCCTAAAGCAGGTGGGGCCATCCTGACCTTGCTCAGAGTCCTCCTGAGCCAAGCAATTTAGGGGGTTGGCACCTTCCCAAGGCCAGACCACTGGTGCCAGGGAGTTGGGTTCAGTAGCAGCAGCAGTCCCAGAGCATCCAGCTCCCACTGTCGCCCACCTGCCTTCTCCCCCTCCCACCATAAATACTCTTTGAGCAAACCCAAGACAGAGGAGAAGCCACACCGTAAAACCGCCGCCCAGCTCTGGCACAAGGCTGGGGACCTGGACACAGACTAACAGACAACAGGAGAGGGGGTCAGCAGAGGACAACACATATCTGGGGGACAAGGGGAACGCAGCCACAGGGAGAGGCAGGAACGACAAAGTCAACAGCCTCAGTTTCCCTGAACAGGATGCCCATGCTGCTCAGGAGAAAGGGAAGGACAACACTGGCACAACGTCTCAGAAAGGGTCACAACGTACAGACAAGAAGCTCACTAGACAAGACACTGCAAGAAGCCTCCATGGGAGCCAAAGCCTGTCCACAGTGGTGGTCCAAGGAGGTGCCCTGAGTGTCCAAACACACTGTGACCTGGTGATACAAATAGCTGCAGTCTGCAGCCCCACACTCCAGGTTTCAGTTCTCCTGGCATGGCTCAGGTGCTCCTGTGACCTCAGCTCTCAGTCCTACCCCTCCAACTCCCCCTGCCCCAAACAGGGGTGGCTGCCCCACCTCACACTCCAGCCCAACCCTGCCCAGCTCCCCTGGGGAGGATCTTCAGTTCCTCTTGCTCTCTTCATATCAGACTGTACTAATGCAGAAATCACCACACTTCTCTGGAAAGAGAGCTGGACATCTCAGCACCATCCAAACTGAGGAAGCTGGGGGCTGCAAATCCAAGAGAAAGCCATAGAAGAAACCTGCCTTGCCTGGGCCAGGCTATAAAAATATTTGGGCTACAGCCAGTTCTTACAAGGTGCTAATGCTGACAACGTCTCTGCAGCAAAGATCCAGTGACTTTGGCATCAGAGACAATATGATGGTGTTAATCTGAACTGTGCTTCCACACTGTAGTCACCAGACGTGAAGCCTGGGACCTGCCCAGTGCAGACCCTTTCAGCTCTTTCTTGGGAGTGTCTTGTCCTCTGGACTGAAGCCGACACGTGGATCCTACAAGCAGACACAACTAATGTTGTACGAAGCCTGCAGTTGCAGGTCCTAGAGGAAAATAACCATCAGGAAGAGCACATGCCTGAAGCAACATCTCACAGTGTGGGAGACACGGTCATCACTGCAGGAGCAAGACTAAAGCCCTAACTGCTTAGGGACTCAAAGCCTTGCTGGGACACACTATCACCAGATACCTCCTTTGCCCTCTCTTTCAAACACAGCAGAGGAGCAAGGGGGGAAGTACAGGTGGCCACACTGAATACTTGCCATGAGTAGTATGAGGGCACTGTGGAAAGGTGACAACAGTTGCATGCTTCACACATTGACTGAGGAGGTTGTGTGGCCCCAAACCACACTGCTATTCAAAAGGGAGTCAGGTAGAAGCCCTTCCAACATATAGTCAAGGAAGACTTGAGGGCATCATCAGCTGCATGGATAAGCAGGCAGAAAACAAGCTGACAGAGCTAATGTAGCTTAGAAAACAGAAAGCTCTCATGAGCTCCAGACCAGAGACCAACGTACACACTCATTATTCCTCCACATCCTACCTACCCGATTACATTGGCTGTCCCAAACAGATCCTCTACCAGGAATCCACCTCTGCCCCTAGCTCTCTGGAACATTTAACAAGACTTACCTCTTCTCCCTGGCTGGCTGACCTTCTGTCTGCTGCAGGAAAGCCAGTTACCCACCCATCCCCACCAACTGCTCAACCAGAAGGGATACCCCAGAGAACAGAGATATCGGAAGCAAAACGGATCTTCAGCCGTATTCTGCTGCTCTTCAAATTATGAACTTTGCAGTATACAGAGTTCTTCCTATACCCACATCAGTGCATTTTCCTCTCTTTTTCCAAAAGAATCCGTCACCTGCTCCGCCTCCCCAGGAAAAATGGCTCTCACTGCTTCCAGCAGTGGAGCCCTGCTGCCTATTCCAAACTGATCCTGACCCAGAGCCGAGTACAGCCTCTGAACATCCTTCCCTGCTCTTCAGCCCTGTATTTTCTCTCTCCCTCCTCACTCTGATTTCCAGAAGCTCAGCAAGAGGCAGCTAATTTGTACAAAGCCTTGAGCCCTCCCAAGCAAAGTGCTAGAGCCTAAACTACGGAAACAGCAAGTCCCTGAGGAATCAGTAAGAATGGTCAGGCAGGAGACTCCTGAAGCCACCAGACAGACACTCACGTGGGGAGAGTCTTTAGCAGGTTCTCACGTAGCTCCAAAGTCACCAGGTTTGCCAAACTGAAAGAGAAAAGGGAGCAAGAAAGCCAAATTCACTGAATAAGGCTTCAGGGACACCAGGAGATGCTCATATCCCTTCCCTTGGGACCTCCCCTCATCGCCTGCACAAATGCACGAGTGCGTACACAGGAATGGAGATGATGGGAGAACAAAAAACAAGGGGATCTAGATGGCGTCTGATGAAGGTGACTGCTTATTGCAGAATCACGGGGAGACGACATTGTGCCCAAACTCAGCACAAGGAGACACGGCATCACACATGGGACGGTCTGCCCAAAAAGATACAATCCCTCATGTGCAGAAAGCCAGATCCTGTGGGATCTGGGGCACTGCACCCCACGGGCAAGGCCCACAGGCTTTGCCTTGGCCATTTGCTAGCAGCGTGAGTCATTCCAACATCACTGGACAGACCACACCTGGTTGGAAAGGGGTAAACGGGCACTCAGAGTAAGGACGGAGGACTTGAGAAGCTTGGATGTGCTCCTGGCCTGCGCACTCTCCTCCCCTCCATGTCCTGCCAATGTCTTCATCCCAACTGCCTGGAGTCCCCACCCCAACCCTCCCCCCTGTTATGAGGAACAGGGGCATACTCACTTCCCAATGTCATTGGGGAGGCTCTGCAGGGACACATCATTCAAGGCCAAATGGCCCAGGCTCCGAAGCTGCGTGAAGCCCTCTGGAAGCCTGGGAAAGAAAAAGAGAACGAAACATTATCTGTGCACAAGACAAGCCCTGAGTTCCTCACTTAAATCTCCCAAAAGCCAGTCTTATCCCAACTGATATCGATGCCTGGAAAGGAGAGGAGCACAAACCAACTCTCACCCTGGCCCTGATCCAGGATATGCCCCGTTTCCATGACAGCAATGCTCCCCTGTGCCAAAGACTCTCCATGTCCATGTGCAGACCCGGCTCTGCAGTGCTTAAGCACAAACCCCAGGCTAAAATACGCCACACAAACACTTAAACTTGGAGCAGGGGGGCTACCAACTAATCCAAATGCCCATCAAAGGCCATGTCTGCAGGCGACACTGCCACACTCCCCAGGACCAAGCAGCGGCATCAGGACAACAGCTCCGAGGTGCAAGAGCACAGGGAAAGACCCAGGAAAGGGGAAATCCTTGGCTGTTTGCAGGCAGTTCCTGGAGCTGCCCTGCCCCACTGCTCAGACACACACCTTACACCTCCGGACCAAAAAAGGACTTGGGCAAGTAACTTCTGGTGTAGAAGCACTGCCGTTCCGGGATTCTCACCGACCGAAAAGCTTGTCCCACTCTGGCAGTGTCCGGCACCGCAAGAGGGAAGCAGAGAGTTAAATCTATTTCAAGGGCAACTCAGGCAGCGCCTGCCCAGGACCACGAAGGGCAGAAGGCATCTGGAGTCACTGGCATCTACTGGGACCCTGGCAGACAGTGCCTGAAAGCACAGCTCACCAGGGCAGGAGAGCCACACTTGAACTCCCAAAACGTTACAGATTAAGAGCTGGAGAGACAGAGGACTGAAGAGACACGGCAGAGAGCCCCGTTCCTGCACTCTGGGTGCTGGGGTATCAGGGAAACCAAGAGTTCAAGGAACCGCCACTCTCAGTTATAAATGAGAAGACAGAGAGCAAAAAAGGGCTGAGAGGGAGCAAAAAACAAGGGCTGAGAGGGGGCAGAGGAGAGCACGCAGGCCTTTTTCCTCCTCTGAAGAACTATGAGTCCACATCCGTTCTGGCTTGTGCACCAGAGTGAAGGGGTGGGGACGGGCCAACAGACTCATGTCAAGAGGACCGAAGTCCTCACCACCCGCAGCAGCGCAGCTGTCTGACTGATGTCTGACTGATGGCTCGTCACTCCGACGGGCAGGGAGTACAGTACAGAACAGGGAGCACACCCCAGCTCCTCCAACAGCGAGCGTTCCCTGTCGGGAGGGCCAACACCGGCAAAGGCAGGGCGATCCGAGGCCTTGCCTTCAGGCAGCAAGCACAGATGGAGATCAGCGAAAGCGAGGGAGAATGAGAAGCATCAGCTGGACAAAAGAGCTGCATACCCCTTCCTACCTGGAGAGGGGATTCCCACTGAAGTCTGCGATTTCCAAGGATTTGCAGAATTTGATGCTTTCAGGAATTTCTGGAATGTCTGAAAAAAAAAATACAGGAGAGAAAAGAAGAGGCTTGAGAACAGCCTCTCATGTGGCAAATGGGACACCAAGCACTGGTGACAGCCTACGACACAGTAAGACAACCATTTTCACAGCTCAGGACCCCTGAGAGATAGCTGCCGGACCACGCAAGGGCAGTCAGTGCCTCTTCCAGAAGGTGAGCGCACAGGGCAGGGCCCCCACACGGAGACAGCAGGGCTGGGGGTACCTGCTCCCCGAGCTTTGACCTTACCATTGCGGGAGATGTCCAGTTCCACCAGCTGCATGAAGTTGGCAACCTCAGGGGGAAGTCTCTGGATTTCATTGTCACTCAGACCCAGCCTGCGCAGGTTCAGAAGCCTGAAGAAAGGCTGTGACAGGAGAGAACAAAACAGGATCAGCAGCAGTTCTGTGGGAAACCTGCTTCCTCACCTCAGGGCAGACATGAGCAGCCAGCCCTGGAGACAACTGCCTTCTCTCATAACCTCTCTCCTGGTGAGGTCCTCAAAGTGCAGCTCCTGCACAGATGAGAACCCTGATTAAGGTCAACACAACACGAAGGTGAAAGAAGAAAAGCATTTAATGAGTTTAGCTTGAGGATTCCCTTAACAACTCTATTATCCCTCTGCCCTGCTCCCTCCCTTGTAGGACACAAAATGGATGCTCCTTGTTTCCTGAGAGAACAGTTCATCTCGGGCACGCGGACACCAGCTCAGGAGGAAGTCACCCTAAAGCAGCTGCCCAGCAGACACGACGGCGTTTGTGAGTCTGGTCCAGAGAGGCCAGCAAAGGAACAGCACGAGGGGACTGCCAGACCGAAGTCCTGTCCCTGCTGCTGTGCAGGACGTTTTGTCAGGACAGCGGTGACAGGGCCCTGTGCCAACAGGGAAGCGTTTGCGCCACGCACCAGAAAACCACCTGCAGGGCCCAGGTACCAGCGACGCAGGCAAGGAAAGAAACTGCCTTTCTACCACCGCCCTGGCAATGTAGACGGGAACTCCAGAGGCCTCCTGTCTCACAGCATCCTACTTCTTCACACCTGACCATCTTCTCAGAAGTCAATTATACCAGCTACAAATGGTAAATGACAGCACCCATCAGCCAAACTCTTCCTAGACATCAGCAGCCTCGCTGTGAGTTCACTAAACACAACACACTGTAATTATCAACCCAACAAGTTTTCCAGCTGCTTCTGACTACGGCCGGACACAGGAGACAAGGCAGGACGGGAACCCAGGCCGCGGCGCTGGCGGCATTTCCTGGATCCCGTCCGAGCGCCCGGGAGCAACAAACAACCAAATGCTGGGCTGCTGCGGGAGGAGAGACGGCGTCAAGAGGCTTACCCAGAGCCCCCCGACGGGCACTGACAGTGCGTCTCCGGAGGAGGCTTTGGGCTCTGGCACCGCGCAGATGCACGCTCCATCGCCTCTAAGCTCAGGAGCTTCAGGTGGCCAAACCTTAGGAGGCCAACAGCTCAACCCGCGACGCCAAAGAACGCAGTGATGTAGCTCGGAACAAAGTCAGGCCTACAAAGCGACCCGCAGAAGCCACAGGTCCATGCAGCCACGCTGTCTGTCCGTCCCATGCCAGCGGCAGAGAGGGTCACTGAGCACCACGAGAGGTAATCGCAGGGTTACCTACCTAGCAGAGGACACCTCCAGACCCCCGGCCGCTTACACTGACCACACCAAGAAGGATCAAACACAAATTTGAAGCCTGAACCTTCTTTCTCAGTTTCCTTCCCAGCAACCCACCTGCCCAAGAGGCAGGCAAAGCAGACCTGCCAGGAGCACCTGGGGGTCCCGAGGCTTGATCGGCTTCGGGGTGCTGGGACACGCACGACTGTCGCTCAGAACATCACGGAGAACAACAACGGAGACCAGACAAGAGGGGGACATGGAACAAAAAGGCGATGCACAAGACCACAGAACGACACGCAGCCCGCAGAGAGCTGCTGGCCCTGCCAGAAGGGATGGTGACAAGGTCCAGTCACACACCTCGAGAAGGATCTCTCTCCTGCTGTAGACCAAAACCTCCGCCGCTTCGCAGAGACGCCTTGGTCAGGAAGCGCGTGCTTGAGGGATGGCAAAGCCTGGCACAGTCCCTGCTAGGCTGCAACGGTCACACTGCCATGTCCCCCCATGCCAAAAGGGAGCAGGACTCTGGGGTCAACAGCACCGACACGAGATTCATACTCCTCATGGCCCAGAGTAGCACAGGAGACTATAATAAGTAAAAAAGAAGAGTTCTCGACACCAACCAGCACAAGATCTTTTTAATTCAGTTTATCTAAGGCAAATCAGTTTAGTGAGAAAGGAAGTAGGTGAAAGTCTAAATGACAACAGAGGTTCAAGCCAGAGCAGGAGGTTTAGAGCCTTCACTTGCTATTGTTTCCTAGATCCTTCTCCTAATTTTAGAACGCAAGGAAATTCCAGACAAGACATTGTGTTGACCTGCTGGAGTCTACAAGCTGGAAAATAACAAAGACAACAGGACACCTACAGTCCACGGGCTCAGTGCTTCTGCCTACAGATTTGGGGACATCTCAAAATGAATTTTAGAATAAATGAACACAATCATGCCATGCATTGCACTGTGATATGCACAGGAAGCGTTCATTGACACAACAGAGATTTAAAAGCCAAATATCTGTGGGGCAACAGGGGAGCTGTGAACACCAACTACAGCTAAGTTCTACTTTCTTAGCTAGGCCATCAAAATCCAACCAACACCACAGCAGCTTATTGCCCTTCAGCGGAACAAACTGTGTAACGGTTGTTAAAAAAAAGGTCACCAAAAACCTCCAAAACCTCTCGGTGCTGACAGACTATTATCAGACCTGTGCAGAAATCTCCGTTCAGCCAAAGTGTGATGACAAGAGCAGCACATCCCACCTCTCAAGATACAGTTAAGCTGGGCTTGAATAAAATACTTTAGTGCTACGACAATTTAGCCTAGTCAGCAGTCATCAGCAGAGGTCACAAAACCGCAGTGTTACAGCGTCTCCCTGCGAGAACTCAGATTTTATGTTTGCAAAAAAGAAGAAAGTGAAGTAGAATCCAAGTGTCTGCTGTGACCAGCAAAACCTTCTTGACAATTGTCGGGTACCAGCCTCTTACTCCTCATCGTTAACCCCTTGCCAACAGGATTCCATCAGTGAAGCACAGATATCCCAACGAGCTTCTGTTTTCAGCCTGCTTTGCCCCTGAACATCTCTACTCCAGGATCTCAAACCCCTGCACCGAGGTTTCCATACGCTCACTGCAGGAACACGGACAGACCAGCAGCACCAGAGCACAGCAGAGCACAGCAGAACCCAGACAGAGCAGCAGCACCAGAGCACAGCAGAACACAGCAGAACCCAGACAGAGCAGCAGCACCAGAGCACAGCAGAACACGGACAGAGCAGCAGCACCAGAGCACAGCAGAACACGGACAGAGCAGCAGCACCAGAGCACAGCAGAGCACAGCAGAACACGGACAGAGCAGCAGCACCAGAGCACAGCAGAACACGGACAGAGCAGCAGCACCAGAGCACAGCAGAACACGGACAGACCGTGTCTCAGAAAGGCTCAAGAGAGAGACAAGGGGTGAACTGATGCATCAATGGCACAGCTGGGTAGCCGGGGGGAAAGCCTTTGTGAATTAGAGTGTATCACAGAGACATTCTACTGCTGAAGAGCAGAGGAGCTGCCGTAGAACAGATGGAGACACGCAGGCCGGTGCTCCCACTAATGCCCTGACTGGCTGAAATCCAGCGGGACACACAAGGAGCCTGCACAGCACTGCAAGCCAAAAGACCCACCTCAATTCTGAAACGTGTCAATATGCACAGAACTGAGGAAGGATGAAACCCCAGTGCAGTTATTAATGAACCTCTGGACTCTGACTGCTGCCTCTGGACTAATTTTATCAAAGAAAACTATTAGGCTGATGAAGCAGAATCCCTGCTAGGAGAGGCAAAGCTGTCACTGGGGTGAAGGGACAGAAATGTCAGCCCAGCAGAGCCATGCTGACCACGCAGCACCCATCTTCAGCGGGCAGGATGGCACTACTCACGGAATGTTCCCGAAGAGCAGACTGTGGTTTGATTTGAGGTTATTCAGAGGAGCAGGAACAGGCTCGGCCAGTTTGTGAGAACAAGAAACACTGGTAGCAGTAAATACAGGCTGCGTTGAGCAGAGTCACCTTTGGCTTTTGCTGTGGAACAAAAATACCTGGCTATTGAGAACATCCTGAGCCTCAGATGCTGCTGCTGAGGCCCACAGACCCAGGACACAGTTCTTACTGACAACACAAGGAGACCTGACACCCCACCTTGCAGAGCTTCTCAAAAAGCACAGCAGTCCCTGATCCCATGTAGCTCAGCAGACACGAAGCATCTTGCCCACACTCAGTTTATAATCCAGGTTAGCCCACAGCTCCAGCTTGGGTCAGTGCCAAACCTTATGTGGGAAAGCAGACTGGACCCAGGGAGAAGGAAACACCCACCTCATTTAGAACTGAGCTTCTGGCCCCACGTCCTCAACAAATCCCAGCTGCACCCCAGCGGTGGCACTAGAGGTGGTGCTGGCCGACGTTCAGAGCGGGAGATGCCTCGCTCCCAGCAGAGACAGACACCTGACAGGGCCCCGTGCCCCTTCCTCCTTCGCTCCGTTAAGAACTCTGACCATCCAGCACCAAAACTGGCTGCACCAGTGCCTCCCGTTCTGCAAGAGAACGGAGCCACCTACCACTGCCTTCACCACAGTCTCCATCAGCATGAGGCAGGCATCTCAACACCAGCACAAGGCTTCCAGCTAAATCAAGAAATTTTGGTTGGAAAGGACCTCTCAAGACCAGCTAGTCCAACCATGCTCAAAGCAGGGTCACCTACAGCAGGTTACCCAGGGCTGCGAAGATCTTCAAGGATGGACATTCTGCAAGCTAAATGGGCAACATGTTCCTGTGCTCAACCACACCTCCAGTGGGGGAGGAAGGTGTTTTCTTATGTTTAAACAAAATTTCCTCTGCTTCACTCTGTGCCTCTTACCTCTTGTCCTGCCACTGGACACTACTGAAAGAGTCTGGCTCCATCTCCTTTGCTCCCCAACATCAAACACACATTGGTAAAATCCTCCAGAGCCTTCTCTTCCCCAGGCTGAGCAGCCCCAGCTCTCTCAGCCTCTCCCTACACCACAGATGCCCGTCTCTTCATCACTTTTGTGGCCCTTCACTGGACACCCTCCTGTACGTCCATGTCTTCCCTGCCCTGGGAAGCACAGCGCTGGACACAGTCCTCCAGACAGGGTTTCAGCGCGGCAGAACAGAGGGGAAGGACCCCTCCCCTGACCTGGTGGTAATGCCCTTGCCAACTGCTGGCCAGTCCCCTGCTCGCACTGCCCCAACAGGCTGTTCCCCGGGTGCAGGAGCTGGCACTTCCCTTCGCCGAAGGCGTAGGCTGCCGACGGCCCGTTCTGCCAGCGCACCGAGGTCCCTCTGAACAGCAGCGCTGCCACCCGGTACGCGCAGTCACACGCAGCACGTACGCACCCGGCAGTCACAAAGGGCCCTTGTAAGCCCCATCTCCTGTCCGAGAGAGGCCCTAGAGAGCATCTGGAGGAGGTTCCATCCTCCCCTCTGCAATTAGCACCACTCCAACTACGCTGCATTTCTTCAGCTTGCTGACGTGCTGCGCTTTCTCCAAACCTCAATCCTGCCTCTTTGGCTGCCTGTGGCCCTGCCTGTGAGGTTCCCAGCATTCGTACAAGGCTGCAGCAAGGCCCCAGGACACTGGAAATAAGTTAATGGAGCTATTAGATTGGTCTGGAGAACCAGAGAATCCAGATAGTGATGCTGGGAATTTGGACACCACCCCCAAGAGCTTCCTTTCTGCTGCTCAGCAGAGCCTTGCCTCCTCCCCCTGCTCGCTTATTCAGTCAGATCAAGAGGTGGAAAATGAAAAAGGGAGAATGGACAATGGATAAAAGGATCGGAACAAACCCTCTGAGCTTCCACTCAACCGTGCCATTTCCCAGGAACAACGGAATCCCGAGGGCAGGCCTGGAAAGCCAACCAGTCCCCAGATGGGATTAATGGCCACAGCACCGGCCAGGCTTGGTGGGCGGGCAGTGCCGGGCAGCCCCAGCCACCCCCTGCTCTTCATCAGGGGCAGCACAGCGAGGGTTGGCTCCACTGCTCGGGCAGGAGGCAGGGAAAGGGCTTCAGTCCCGGAGCAACCCAAGCAGTCTGGTGACATGCAGCAGGGCCAAGGATGCAGATCTACCGGGCTCACCGAGCCTCCCATGCAGCCTACCAGCGCCCACCACGATGGCATGCAACTGGCAGCAGCCATAGCCACCGAGTCTCCATGACGAAGCCATCCACAATCCCCGTGCCCATTCACAACTCATGGGGTGGCAACACCAGCCCACGTGTCCCACAGCTCCCAACCCACCTGCAGAAACACTCATCTCCACAGCCAGGAAAGCCGAGAAAACCGTCAGGGTGCCACAGGCTGGGACACGCAGAACACCAACAGTTTCTGCACATGGGCTGCTCCCTGCTTCCAGGTCAGCCCCACGCCCACGTTAGTTCATTATTCTCTTCCGAATCAATGATCTCTTGTGGCTACAGCAAAAGAGCTCTTGGCCCATGCGAGGCTGAGTTCCAGCTCCACTCACCCACCACTGCTTAGGCAAGAAGACCCCCCCTGCACTCCCCACACTAACACGACACTGAGACATGTGTGAAGCAGTCCCACACATCCGGGCAGAGGCATCCATCCTGTTCCACACCCCAAATACCAGTCCCACCAAGGGCGCCACGTGTAATCCCAGAAGGGGGGAACTAGGACATGGGGGCCCTTGCTCCCCAGCGTCACCTTGCTGCTCCCTTCCGATGGCTCTGTGTGCTCCCGCCTGTTCCTGCAGGAGAGCCACCTCCATGGCAGCCAAGAGAGAGGGAGGAGGACAGGCAGATGCCCAGGCTCCTCCACCCGTTTCTCCAGAGAAGGAGCCACGCTGCTGTGCCACAGAGACAGCTGGCGAGGGCTTCCCTGGTGCCAGGAGCCTGCTGCCAACAGCACAGGGGAGAGGGGCGGCTGCCGAGCGCCACTGGGCTGCAGGGACATTCCTGCCCTCGGCCCAGCTCGCCTGCCACGGCCTTTGGTGAAGCGCCCCGAGGAAGCGGCGTTTCTGCGGGGGAGGCAGCGGCAGCACTGCTGACGGGGAGCGGGGCGCGTGCCAGAGCGAGAGGAGTCAGGTGCCCAACTTACACAACCGCGGAGCCACGCTGATCTCGCACGAAGGCCAAGGTCTCTGAAATGAGGTGGTGACAAGTTATACATCTGGAGAGCAGGAACCGGGTCTGCACCACGAAACGGCTTCACGCTGGAACGGCACAAAACCTTCTTGCTTCTGCAGCCACAAGTACCAAGGTGCTCCCCAGCTCTGCCAGCCAAGCAGCCTGTCTCTGGCTCCCCCAGTTCCTTCAAAATGACCTGTGACAGCCCAGGCTGCCTCCAAGGCAACAGCCCAGAGCCACCAGTGTTCAGACAGGTGACCCTGCTCAGGACCGAGCACACCAACAGCGCTTGCTGCAATACTTCTCCCCCAGCCCAGCCTAAGGAGACCCAAGGCAGATGTTCTGCCAACCTTCCCGACCCTGGAAGTGCCAGTGAAGAGTTCAGGTCCTGCGCACGTCTTATTACACTTGGGGGAATTTCAATCCCACCTGTCAAACCCTGCTGGTACAGTCCCACTGCCTCCAGCAGGACAGCACATGCTTAATTAAAAGCAGGATCAGACTGCGTAGCAGGAAAATAATTACAATTCTCCCAGTGATTCACAAGCAAGAAGAGGGCTTGGTTTCCCACGCCACCAGGGGCCGGGCTCACAGCAGCACACAGCAGAGCTCCGCGTTTGTCTGCAACCAGAACAAATGCCCAGGCCCCTGCAACCACGGGCAGGAGGGGTCTGGCAGCAGTGAAATGCAGCAGCTCAGGCAGCTCCTCAAACTGCTCCCAGCAAAACCAGATCACGTATTTGAGCCTCGCACTTCATTCACATCTTCCTGGACAAACACCAGCGTGACATCTCAGGCATCACCCATGGAAGCAGCAGAGACTCTGCTGTAGACGCAGCAGCACATGGGTCTGCCTTCCCAGTCCCAGAGAACTGGGGTCCCTCCTTTTACTCCTGTGATGAAAGGAGGCATGGTCTGTGACAGCAGTGACAGCGGGACGGCCCTGGGGACAGCTGTCTGTGTGGGAGGGACTCAAGCGGGGCTGGGGGCAAAGCACTTGGGAGTTGGTCAGCTCTGAGGTTTAACTCAGTGCTTCCAAGTCAGGGTGCTCAAAGCCAGCACCTGACAGGTGAGGCCACAGAACCAGAAAGACCTGTACCCCTGAGGTACAGGACACCAGTCCCCGAGGCTGCCCAGCTCTGGCGGCAGAGAGGAGCCTGTCCCCGTCCAGCAGAGCTGAGCACCTCCAGGCAGCGTCAGATTGTGTCACCAGAGCAGTGAACTCACGACACACCTTCCCCTGCACCAAGAGAAACACCACACACAGCGAATGTTCCCGGAGCAGCCAGGCTCAGGGAGGACCCCTCCACCCACCCTCTAGTGAGGACAGCGGAGTTAAGGGGAACAGAGGTCAAAAAAGCGATCACCACTGCTGAGGTGAGAACGCCAGCCTGGGGCTTCAGCTGAAAGGCCCCAGCAAGGCAGCCCCAGAGCCATGAGGAGGGCACCGCTACCCAGGCAGACCCTGCACCCAGGCGTTCCTCGGAGAGCCTCGTGCCAGCAGCCAGCTGGGCAGGCGTGGGACAGGCCCAGCGGCAGCGGACGGACTCTACCCGCCACCCCAAACGCGGGATCCTCCCGGACAACTGGCTCCCGCCGCCGCTCATCCTCCACTCCTTGCAGCACTGTCTGAAGACACAGAACCAGCTCCAGCCTTTTCTGGCCACGGGCACAGAACCACAAACACCCGAAACTCCAGCGGCGGCCGGAGAGGAACGGCCGACGCTCTGCGGAATGCCCAGCGCAGCACAGCGCCCTTCGGCCGGGCTGTGGTTTGCAGCCAGACCATGGCAGAGGGGTCTCTCACCCCTGCCAGCCCCCCAGCACCGCAGGAGGGGACATGGGGACGGGTCTGGTCAGGTAGGAGCCCCAGTGGCCTCAAGTGCCCCTGCACACACCAGAGCTGGAAGGCCAGGCGGAGCGGCCCGGCAGGCACACAGGCTGCTCCCACTGCTGGGACACAGCCCTCCCAGTGCAGACTGGCCGGATTTCCGACTATTTAACCCCACGATCAGGCCCTGAGGAATGTATTTCAAATAGATGAGAGCACTTCAGCATCAGGAACACATTCCAGCCGAGACGAAGCAAGTTGCCTCTATGCCAAAGGGTCACCAGCTGCCTCTGCCCAGGCATTCAGTGGGGCCCTGAGGAATGCAGAACCCGCCGGGGCCAACAAGCAACTGCTCCCTTGCACACAACTCATGGACCAGGACCAGCAACTGCTCCCTTGCACACAACTCATGGACCAGGACCAGCAACCGCTCCCCTGCAGACAGCTCATGGACCAGGACCCACAAGTGCTCCCCT
>JANVCC010000058.1:143796-169363 GCA_025345505.1 Todiramphus chloris collaris
CCGGCTCCGCGCCGCCCCTCAGGCCTCGGCCGCCGCGCTCGGGCCCCGCCGCTCCCGCCCGGGCCCGGTCGGCTCCTGGGGCCGCCCCCCGCGGGCGTCCCTGGGAAACGGAGTCCGCTCCCGCCCTGCCCCGCGCCCGCCCTGGCCCCGCCCGCGCCCCGGCAGCCGGGGAAGGAACCGGAGCCGGCCCTGCCCGGCGCCTCCGCCCCCAGAGCTCTGGGCCCGCACTCAGAAGTAACGTCCCAAGGAAAGATCCCCGGTTTCATCGGCACAGCGGGAGCGGCGGCAGTCTCCTAAACAATCCATCCCCCCGCGCTCTGGGGGCAGCCGCTGTGTGCCCAGGTCACAGTGCCGGGCACTGTTAGGAAAATACCTTGGAAAAAGCCCCGGGCACGGTGTGAAGTCCAGGGAGGTACCAGCGTTTCTCGGTTAAAAGACTGGCTAGACTGGAGGCAGCACATCAGGGCACGAAACAGGCTCTGTCCTGCACGGAACAACGCGAGTCGAGGGGACACAGCAGAGGCTTGCACACGAAGTGCTGCGAAAGGAGAAAGGACACCCGTTACCATCAGCCCTCGCACAGCCGGGCACAGTCGTGATGGACGAGGTTTGACATCCCTCTGCATGCTCAGGTCTGGACCAAATCGCTTGGGATCATGCCTTGAGAAAAAAAGCACAAAGTCCCCAGTGGGTTGTTATTTCTAAGTTGTCTACAAGACAACGTAGGTCCTCCTTGTCCCATCCTACATGGCTTTCATAGGTTCCTGGGCTCTTTATCACTCTTCATCTTTCTTTCCCAGTTATTTCTGCTCATTTAAGTTCATCATGTCCTAATTTCCCACCTCCAGCCCAGCTGCATCACCCGGCCATTACACTCCTCTCCTCATAAGACACTTTGTCCCCGCTGGTTTTGCCTTGCACACTGGTCTCCACTCCACACCAGTTCCGAGAGTGGACGTTTATCTTAAAGCAATGCTTTGAGAAAAGCTGTTGATTGCTCATGGTTTGAAGGTGGTGCCTCTTGACACGTCCCTGTGCAGTGCTGGGCAGAACATCCAACACCGACCAGCAAGGCAGTGCCCAGGCTCCTTCTGCACACGCTGCTTTCCTCACCCCGCAGAGTCGGGAGGATCTCGACAACAGATGGAAATGAAAAGTGACCAATAAATGGGTGACATTGAGGAGCAAGACACCGGCACCTTTGAAGAGCAGATGGAGGCAAGAGGTATCCAAGCAACTGATGGGCCTTCCAGCTTCCCCATCAGGAACCGGCAGGGCTGTGAAGTACTGAAGAAAGGAATTTTTAAACACTTGGGTTTGTTAACTTTTCACTTGCCCCAGTTGCAGTGCATTCCCTAATAGGGAAACCACCCCACCTTAACCTGCCACCTAACGCTATTTTTGGGCAAAAGGGCCAACTAGTGCAACACATCAGTCAGTGCAGCACCCCCACAGAAATCACCAGGGTAGCCAGGAAAAAAACGGGGCTGACTACGGGAACTGTAGGAGAGTTCAGAGACAGAGAATCAGTCACCCGGAAATAGAGGAGATTCAAGAGTTAAGACCAGCTTGAAGCATTTGTACCAAAGCGCAGGAAGGTCCCAGCTGCTGTTTCCTGCAATGGCCATTCCCTTTGGTCATCAGAAAAGCTGAACTCTTTACTGGTCAGGCCCAGCGTGTAAGGTCCAGTGCTCAGGCAGAGGGTTTCATCCTTACCGCCAGCATTTCTGGGATGTTTTCATTAAAACCCGGAGCCTCCTCTGACAGCTGCCACGGGACAGAGCTGCTGTACTTGGTGCAGCTGCACCGCAAACGGCTGCTGCCGTAAATAGGGCAGCCAGGCACCAGCTGCTCGGGGCTGCTCCTGTTTCTCCACGCGCCCCCCGCTCTGTGATGCGCACAGGCCCCCGTGACACGCCACAGCCACCAGCAAACCTGAACGGGCAGACTCAAGAGCCACAAGACGACAAATCTGGGTGGCCTGGGCTGCCACCCCTTGACCTGTGCTCTCCCCTTGCACTGACTTTTACCTGCTTTGGGTTTTTAAACCAGCGGCAGCACAAGGAAACTCCCAGCACAGCCTCTGCTCTCCAAACTCCAGGCACAGAACAGGAGCAAACAGCAGAAGAGGGAGGCTGGACAGACCGACTAAGAGGCGTTTGGGTTTTCATTAGCAGGAAAAATAAAGATCTGGAGCAATTAAAAGCTGGGAATTTTCTCCTGCACCACAAACCAAAGCACAGAGGAGCTGTGCCATGAACCCACGGCTCTGGTGAGCTACGGGCACATGGCACGGGGAGAGGTCAGTAGGACCACAGCACGAGGAGACAAGGCAACTCCACAGTGGGGGAGAGGAGACAAGCACCTGGACACAACATCTCACAGGTCTCACTTTGAGAGAAAGAAATTCATTCTAAGGAATGCAGAGAGCAGCAGCTGGGGAGCTGACCAGGGAAAGGAGGGAGCTGATCTCCAGGGCCCAGGCTGTCAAAAGACAAGCTGAGCACGACGGGCTTGCTCTTAACTCAGAAAGGGTGTAAAACCAGGGAAGAGGAAAGGTTATTCAAGCTGGCAGGCAATGTTAGTACAAAAAGAAGTAAACTCATCAGAAATAAACTGCAAATACAAATTTCTAACCCACATCGGAAGGGTTCGAGGCGTACAAAACAAAATACAAAAATCTCATTTTAAAGCCACCTCCAAGCTCAGAAGCAGCCCCTGGCTGCAGGCTCCCCTCAGGACTCCCGGGCGAAGCTCCTCCGGGATCATTCTTCCTTTATTTGAATTTCTGAACTAGGCTGAGCATTCTCTCCAGGTCCACACTGCACACTCGTCTTAACAAGTGGTACAATTGCCCCTTATGTACTTAAAATAATTAACACGAGCTAATTCTGTTCCTACCCGTTAGCCAAGCAGAGAGCTTACTAAAATAAATGCATTTGAGCTGTGTAAGTATCACTAAAGCTTTGCCTCCTCAACAAAAAAACATCCCAAACTCCACTTTTGGGCCAGGCACGTGTTCGTGTCACCGTCCCTGGCACAGGGGCCGGGTGTTTGTGCCAGGGCACTTTAGGTGCCACACACCAGCTCCATCTCTGCCACCTGCACCCGGCTGCTGGTGCTTTGGCTGTTACAGAAGCAGGGGTAAGAGGAACTCCGACCACACGGTCCGAGCTATGGTTTCAGAGCCAACGCAGAACTACAGAATGTCTTTGGTTGGAAGAGACCTTCAAGATCATCCAGCCCAACCTTCGACCCAACACTGCAATCCCACCACTAAAACATATCCCTGAGCACCAGGTCCACACACCTTTTAAATGCCTCCAAGGATGGCGACTCCACCACTGCCCTGGGCAGCCCATCCCAATGGCTGAGAACCCTTGCAGTGAAGAAATGTTTCCTAATACCCAGCCTAAACCTCCCCTGGCGAGACCTCATCTGGAATATTGTGCCCAGTTCTGGGTCCCTCAGCTGAAGAAGGACAGGGAACTGCTGGAAAGAGTCCAGTGCAGAGCCACAGTGATGACGAAGGGAGTGGAGCATCTCCCTGCTGAGGAAAGGCTGAGGGAGCTGGGGCTCTGGAGCTTGGAGGAGAGGAGACTGAGGGGTGACCTCATTCATGTTTAGAAATATGTAAAGGGCGAGTGTAGGAGGATGGAGCCAGGCTCTTTGTTATGTCCAGTGACAGGACAAGGGGCAATGGGTGTGAGCTGAAGTAGAAGAGGCTCCGCAGAAACACAAGGAAGTTTTTTCACGGTGAGGGTGCCAGAGCCTGGCACAGGCTGCCCAGTGGGGGTTGTAGTCTCCTTCTCTGCAGACATTTAAAACCCACCTGGATCTGTTCCTGTGTGACCCGCTGTAGGTGGTCCTGCTCTGGAAGGGGGGTTGGACCAGACGAGCTTTCGAGGTCCCTTCCAACCCTGAGCATTCTGTGAATCTGTGCGATTCTGGCGCACCTTGTAGCCATTCCCTCTGGTCCTGTCACACGTCGCCAGGGAAAAGAGGCTGTGCCCCTCCTCACTCCAACCTCCCTTCAGGTAGGTGTAGGGCACAAGAAGGTCCCCCCTCAGCCTCCTCCTCTTCAGACTAAAGAACCCCAGCTCCCTCAGCCGCTCCTCACAGGACTTGTGCTGCAGGCCCTTCACCAGCCTCGCTGCCCTTTTCTGGACATGCTCCAGCACTTCTGTGTCCTTCTAAAAGTGAGGGGCCCAGAGCTGAACACAATATTCAAGGTGTGGCCTCCCCAGTGCTGAGTACAGGGGCTCAGTCGCCTCCCTGTTCCTGTGGCCACAGTGTTTCTGGCACAAGCCAGGATGCCGTTGGCCTCCTTGGCCGCCTGTGCGCGCTGCTGGCTCACATTTATCCGACTGTCGATCGACACCCCCTGGTGCTTCTCCAGCTTGCAGCTTTCCAGCCACACATCCCCAGGTCTGTGGCTTACCCCGGGGTTGTTGGGACCCAAGTGTTGGACCCGGCCCTTGGCCGTGTTGAACCCCATGCCATCAGCCTTGTCCCACTGACCCGACCCGTCCGGGTCCCGCTGCGGAGCTTCCCTACCCTCCAGCAGAGCAACACACCCAGCCAGCCTGGTGCCATCTGCACCTTCACTGAGGGATCGCTCAGTGCCCTCATCCAGAGCATTCATACAGATATTGAAGAGAACAGGCCCGAGCAACGAGCCCTGGGGAATACTGCTCATGACCGGGTGCCCTCCGGATGGAGCCCATTCACTGACACTGTCCGCCCGACCACCTAGCCAGTTTTTTATCCAGTGCAGTGTATTTATCCAAGCCTCGTGCCACAAGTTTCTGAAGGAGAATGCTGTGGGAGTGTCGAAGGCTTTGCCAAAGTGCAGTTAGACAATGCCCACAGCCCTTCCCACAAAGAGAACACGCTGCGAGCACTCCAGCGAGGCCCAGCGGGCTCCGCCCCAGGCCCCCAGGCCCAGCACAACAGGCAGGTCTCCTCAGCAGGAAGGTCCCCCCAGCACCACTCGAGCTCCAGCAGCGCTCGGCGCTGCGGAAACACCCGCCGAAGGGACTCCCTCCTGAGCTCCCACCACTTACGTGGCCCCGGAAACACGCAGCAGGATGTGACCCGAGCGCTTCTGAAGCGAGTGGCGGGAGCACAACCAGCTCTTCTCCGAGCCCTGGGAGGCCAGAGCCATCCCAGCCCCGGTAACACACACACGGAGGCACACCAGCTTTCTTTGCGCTTTTATCCAAACTACAAGTACATCACAGAGACTGGTGCCCGCCCTGGAGCGTTCTTTACACATGGCTAAAAAAACCCCAGACAGGCAGGGGAGGCCAGGGCCAAGTCCTTCAAGTAGAGTTCATGCTGAGAGGTCACTGTTATCAAATCTCTCCTGGTCGTACACCTCTGCTACCACTTTTCTGCCAGCAAACCAGCGCCCGTTCAGAGCCTGAATGGCTTTGTGAGTCTCTGAGGCCATGGAGAACTCCACAAAGATCTTGACAATGATCTCAGCATCCTCCTCTTCTCCTTGCTTCTCCTGGTAGATAATGACCCTGTTTACGGCCCCAAATTTACCACATTCTTCTGTTACTTCTCCCTCCAGGTCGTCGTCAATGTCCTTTGGATCCACCATGTTGCGAAGCACCATAACTGTGGACTGCAAGAGAAGAGACAAGTGAGTTAATACACCTGAAGGACAGGGAGGTTAAATTTGCAAGGCCCCGTCAGGCTGTGCATCGTGCCTGAACACCACCGGCAGTTCTGGTGCCACGGCGTTACCACCACGTTCCACAAAACCAACAAAGTCCCAGGTTCCCAGGGATAAATTCACACGTCTTCTTCACAGGCACCCAACGTGCAGACAAACCTCACTCGCTGCCGCTGTGCTGTGGCTGTCTCGGCCAGGAAAGCTCTGGGCCATCTCCTGGGCTTTGCTCAGACATGTCCATGAAGCACAAGTAACCTGGAGACCTCTCTAACTTCTCATGTGCTGGTGCTATCCAGTTACTTCTTGTTTTATCATTGCCAACACCACTGCTGTGTTTGGTTGTTTTTCTTTTTTTCCTCATCTCTAAATAAAGCAGAAGGATTAACCAGCTCCTTCATACCTCTGACAACCGGTGGTCGACCAGGACATTTCAACACACGAGTCAGAGCACCCACAACATACCTCTGGTATCTAACCCCATCGACTCTGTAGTGACCAAGCACCTCTGCGATGCAGATCACAGACTGGCTGAGGTTGGAAGGGACCTCTGGAGGTCACCTGGTCAAGCAGGACCACATCCAAATGACTTCCGAGTATCTCCAAGGATGAAGACTCCACCACCTCTCTGGGAAGGCTCTGGATTTGTGCATCTCACCCAGCCCCACCACGTCCCCTCCCCCAGCTGTGGCCCTGTCCAGCATCACAGACATGGTGCTTCAGGCTCCGTGTGACTTCAAATACCCAGCCCAGTTCTTACTGTCCCGTCCCGACTGTCCTGTCTGTGAAACTGCTCTAAGGGCCTACAGAGACAACAGCAAAATCAGAAGTGTGCCGACAGGCTGGGAACACTGAGCAGCTTCAAGAACAGTGCCATTTGAGACTCTCCTGACACTGCTGAATGTTTTCCAAGCAAGTGCATCAAATGAGTTGGATTCTCTGGGAAGGATGCTTGTGACAGGAGCACTGGCTGCCAAGTCAGAACCTCAAAGATGTGTTGAAAAATCATGTACCCTTTGAAAGTAAAGGGGAACTCTCACTAAGTCATGGGTGTCCTCCCTCCTGAAACACATGTCAGCACCGTGTCCCTGCTTAGCAAACGGAGGAGAAGCATTGTTGGGTCCGTGCCAAAGCTCAGGAAACCTGGTGTCCACGGAAACTCGATCATGCCCAGGAATGAACCTCTGGACAAGCCCAAAGAAGCAGCTTAATGGGATGATCGATATAGGCACTCCCGAGACCCCAAAATAAAGAAAGCTATGAATCTATTGTTCTGTTTGATGTTCTGACTTTTTCTATCATTCACTCTTGACCTCTTTTTTCACTTTAACTTCTGTGAAATTTTGTTTTGTAAACACCTCAGAGTTTCACCCTACCATACAAGGTTGTGGGGAAAAAAGAGTGGCCTCAATAGTTGTGACTAGATTGCTTCTGCCCATGCACCAGTCTCTACTCTCTCATTACAAGCCAAAAGACCATCAGGGTTTGCTGTGATGATACAAAGTAAACGCATGATATAATCAGACACCTCCCAGCCAGGTCTCTTCTGGCCTAGCGACTGGTCTGAACCCTCAGAGAAACCCTGAGAAGATCCCAAAGGCAGAGTCAGAACCACCAGCAGCAGCACACCAGCAGGTAGCTCTGCAGGGCACCTACAGCGTGTGCTACCTACAGAACCGCACAGCTACACCGTGTCGGGACAGACCTAGGCCCCGTGGCCTCACCTGCCGCCAGCCAGCGGCAGCTCGGGGCCGTCTCCCCACACTCACCTCCTGTTTACGCAGCAGTTTCTGCATCACCATGTGACGGGCGCTGCTGCCAGATATGCTCATGTGCTCCTGTTCGCTCAGCATCTCCGGCCGCTCCGACTCCTGGAACACCTCCTCCTCCTCCTTCTCCTTTTTGACCTCCATCAGGCCCAGCGCTGGGGGGCTGGCCAGGATGGGATTCACAACCCCCACTTGCGGGATGGTGACAGGAATGGGAGGGCGTGCAGGGGTCACACCTGTGAGAGCACAGACTCTGTAGCACAAAGAACCCACGTTCTGCACCACCCAGGCACACGCCAGCCAGTGATAAAGAGGGTCAGAGTCTAGATGGGTTTGTTTGCTCTGCACCAACAACGGCCAGGGAGACACAAGCAGCAGCAACAGGCGGCATTCAGGACATAAGCACTCGACGCATGCATCACCTACGTGCCCAGGAGGGAGCCATCGAGTGCAGGGTTTTGCATGGAGTAACCATTATCCTGACTCTCACTCGGAATGCCCCGAGGCCTGCTGTGAAGTTCATGTCCCTGTCGTGTCTGTTACACTGCAGAATCATCAAATCACGACTGGTTTGGGTTGGGAGCGACTTTAAAGGTCAGCTGGTGCCACCCCCCTGCAGGGACAGGGCCATCTGCAGCTAGAGCAGGGTGCTCAGAGCCCCGGGCAACCTCCCCTGCAATGGTGCCAGGGATGGGGCAGCCACCACCTCTCTGGGCAGCCTGGCACAGGCTCTCCCCACCCTCACAGTGAAGAGTTTCTTTCTAATATCCAATATTACAATCTCCCCTCTTTCAGATTAAAACCATCACCCCTTGTCCTATATGAAAATAAATTCCTGCTATGCTGCACAAATAAAACGTTCAAGTTCCTGACAAAGCAGGGCAGGGAGGACTTCAGCTTCCAGTTCTCCTTAGGTGTGACCCCAGACACAGGGAACTGCGCTCTGGAGCAGGTACCCGGGTGACAACACGAAGAGCACACGCACCTGTAATGACTCCTGGAGCCTGCGCGGCCATCACAGCCTGCGGCAGCGCTCCCAAGGGCTGCGCCAGCGTCAGCGCTGGAGACACCAGCCCGGGGGTTGCCAACGTGCCGAGAACCGCCGCTCCTGCCACTGCTTCCTGCAAGACAAAACCCCCCCGGGGTTAATCCTGCATCAAGTAGTCAAGACTGTGGGTGCATTCAGGGTTTTTTCCCACCTAAGAAATACCAGATCTAAGATCCTGAGGCTGACAGCTCCCCAGCCAGGGAAGAAAAGAAGCACAGCAGCCAGCCCACCACAGAAATGTAAAGACCATGAGACACCAAGCCTCGGAAGAAAACCACCCTTCTGCAGCTCGGGTCTCACCCATCCCCTTGAGCTGCCAGCCCGGTTACTGAGGGGAAGACAGCAAGGGGTTCAGGGTTTGGTTTGAAAGGTGCAGGCAATTCCAGAGCAGGAGGAATCTCCACCTGTGCCCGCTTTCTGCACAAATAAAGCTTTTCACTGATGTGTTGTCTGCACCTCTTCTCCCACCCCGTCACCTACTTGTCTCCACACAAACTGCATTTGAGCCCAAATCTGATACATCATTTTCCTACAGCTACACCAAGCCAAGCTTCCCTAGTTCCTTCCTGCAGATCAGGTTTTCCAATTCTCCCAATAATTGCACAGTACTTCTCTACACCTTCTGTAATCCAAACAAAGATCCTGACTCCAGATGACCAGCATTCAAACAATGCTCAAGATGAAGCCTAGTTAAGTGACGAAATGCTTCCGTAAAGCTACTGAAAATAACGTGCCTAAAATACTCCCTAGGTCCTGAGTTGTTGCTTCTTTCCAGGCTCTTAACACTCACGATTTTGTTACCCAGATCCTTCTCTTCCTGGTTTTCACGGGGCTCCTAGAAGCCCTGACACCGTGGAGCAAAGTGCAGTGGTTTGTACTCCACCAGTAACCGCTGCGTGCGTCCCTCGCTCCAATCAGCGTCCCTCGCTCCAGTTCTCCGGCAGCTCCCCAAGTGCCGGCAGGACGTGCAGGACATACTTTGTTTTCCTAACGATGTACAGCAGTCGTCTAACCAAGGGAAGTTACGTTCACCCAGCAGCACTGTTTCCCTGGAACACCCAAACCTTTTGCATACCTGTTTCTTTTGCAAATTTTGCCCTTCCTTTGAAGCTTGTTTTCGACCTTCCCCTCCTGCTGGGGTGAGAGCAAAGTCTGCAAACCCCAGTTTTTGGTGCTGCCTTAAACAGAAGGATCTTGTTTGCTGCTCTTCAGCCACCGGGCAACAGCCCTGACGTGACACTTCTTACTAAAGCCCCCAAACAGTTCAGCGTTCGCCTGCGTGTGACAAGCTCTGAGGCTCACCCCCGGGGCTGCTGCAACCCCGACGTGTCCTTAGCCAGGCTGCCTCGTGCTGCTAACGAGGGGGAAAGGCAAGCAGACCACCTCCACTTCTGACTCCACTGGTCATCAGCTGCCCCTGCTTCTGGCTGAAACAGCCAGGAAAACTTTTCCTAACAGCTTTAATTCCTTAACTTCTTCTGCATGACTGACTTTTTACTGTCATTGTCAAGACATTAACTACCTTTGCTACTCAATACCCTTCTCTCTCTGCAGTCTCAGTTAAGCAAGAAGACACCTCCTCCTTCCTTGACCAGAACACCAAGAGCAGGCTAAAGCTGCAAATGAGGTCACAGCTCTGACTTAAGCTTCTCTCTCCAGTCCATTATTCTTTAGCTCCAGTGAATTTACTGATTAGCTTGTGTTTAAAGGAGCTGTGAAATTAAAGCCCTTGCAGACCTCGACTGTGTGTGCTCTTGTTGAAGAAGAGCTGCTCCACACAGGAACTGTGCTAGGAGTGGAGATAAGGGATACCACCACCCGTAACTGCTCTTACTCTGTCCCCAGGTCACCTACAACCTCCCGCGTGGCAAACCAGGCAGGTTGCCCAGAGCTGAGCCGTGTCCAAGTAAAGACAACGAGAGTGCTCAGTATCTCTGAGGACTTCCAGAAACATTTTCCTATACATGGAATTTTGAATTGTTGTCACAGTAACAAACCCTGCAGTAGCAAAAAGGAACAGTGAGATTTATCTGTGTTTGTAACAGATCTCTACCATTTCACTGCAGAGAAGAGTGAACAGTTCTTTCCCAAAGTGATTTCTTCCAGCCATGCCTCAACTTCCTTCCTCAGACTTGCGGATTTTTCACTGGGGACATGCAAACCACCTCAGACTTTCAGGAGTGGCAGCTCCTCCCACTTCTGCCTTTACTTTGTGATTCACAGAAAAATTTTCCAAAAAAAAAAAAAAAAAAAAAAGAGCCCTTCACAGAATTTAAGTCAACTGATGAGCAGCACACACGGGCCGCCCACCGCCCCGGCCGCACAGCGCAGCAGTTCTGCTTAAGAAAATCCCAGAACCTGACAGACCCAGCTCAGGGGTGCAGGGGGAGGTTCTGCCACCACAGGCAGGGACGATGGACACAGACACGGGGGCTGCTTTGAAAGGCAATCCTCCTCCTCCTCCTCATCCTTCCACACCCACAGGTCACGGCCAAGAGTATCTGTCACTTTGAGCAAAGTTAATCTGAGAACCCCGTGACCCCTGCCATCGACAACCCCTAGAGTCCTGCCACCAGTGACAGGTCTGCTGCTTCACTGTTTCCTTCTCTCTGAAAGCCATTACAGGCATTCCACCTTACTACACAGGCAGAGTGTTGCTCGTGTGACTGTTGCTGCCCTCATTAGCCTGTCCCCTCTCACGGAGTTAGCTCCCCATGCTCTTTCAGCCTCTGCTGACCACCCTGAACCCTGGTTTGCCCATCCAGACATGGGGTGCCCTCCCACCTTCCTCCACCATTTCTGCAGGCGCAGTGCTGAGAGCTGTGCCTGACCCCACTCCAAGCTGCTGCCATCAGCCCCATGCCAGTCAGGAACAAGCTCCTTGGGGACAAGCTTCTGCATAAGAAGTGCTGGGAGCAGAGTGCAATCCAGGCCCAGGGCTTCCATTCCAACCAGTGAACCCAGCCGGGGGGACCGTGCATGCTTGTTTCTACCTGGGCCACTACAACCAACCACGTGGCTGAGCCACAGCAGCCTTCGGCTTACCTGTGCCGTGATCTTTGCTGTGGCAGCTGCTGCAGCCACTGCGGCGGCGGGGGGTAGCCCCCCGGGTGTAGCGGGCGTCAGGAGAGGCATCGGAGGAGTCACAGCTTTACCAACTCGGAGATACTGGCCCCCAAGGTCAAAGAGGTTCATGGAGGAAACGGCATCTTGAGAAGACTGGGCTTTCTCGTATTCTGCAGCGAGAAAAAGGAACATTCACAATCGATTCTTTTTACTGCTGAACTCTGCTCTCATCACACGACTGTGATTTGTATTTGCAGAAAACAACAGCTGAGTGCACGCTGGGGAGGAGACCCTGCCTCAGCACTGAGCTCAGCCCCTGACCACTCCAGTGGCACTGAGAGCAATCGGCACAGCAAGGTCTCTCACGCTGCAGAACAGTGAGCAAAAATAGCTGGCTATTAATTATGTCTAAGTTCAGGCACAGATCTGCTCCCAATTTATTTCTATCCTGTTACTTAATGCAAATCTTCCACTAGAGTCAAAACAATAATTAACAAAAAAAAGAAAAAAGAGAGATGTGGAGTCTCCCGAGCCTCTCCCTGCCCCACCAGCTGGTTTACCAATGAAGCCATAGCCTTTGTGCTTTCCCGTCGTGGGGTCCCTGGCCAGCGTGCAGGATTTAATCTTCCCGAAGGCCTCAAACACGCTCTTGATGTCATCGTCCGACAGGTCCTGGTGAACGGACGCCACGTAGATGCGGTTGAAGGCCCGGGCCTCCTCGGCCAGCTGGTCTATGATCGGCTGTGCCTGACCTATATTGCTGGGTCTCCCAACCTGCAGAGCACACACCAAAGAGCCTGCTGAGCACCCCGAGGAGCAGCAGTGTCACTCACCAGCAGTCACAGCAGACGAGCTCTGGCCACCCGGCTGCCTCTCCAAGCCAGCAGGGCCTTGTCAGGCCGTGACTAGCGAAGGGTGGCAGCTGAGACTGCTCTGGGACACAGCCTGTCCGCAGGGGACCACAGGAGTTCCGAGAGCCTGGACAGGCTCTGCTCCCTCCTCCTCCACGTTTCCCTCATTTACCTTCCCTGACTCACCAAAGACCAGCTTCCAGGAATCAAAAACAATTCCGAAAGCAAAATGCAATGTTTTTACAGCCTTCTTTCCAAGGCCTCTAAAGCCTCCTTCGAAGGCAGACGCTGCAGATGCAGAGTGTGTCAGAGAAAGCAAGATATAAAACATGTGACAGAAATGGCTCCTTTCCCCGCCACCTTCAATCCCTGTCGTTTCACCTTTGCCAGTTCCCCTCTTACTGCCTGAAAGAAACCACAGCTACAATCCTTTCTCCCCTCGTGCTAAACACCTCCTTTTTGTGTGGCCAGGGCAGACCTTGACTTGAAGTCCCCTGTGCCATCGACAGGCACAACGAGCGTCTGATGCTGCTTATCCACCACCCGCGCAGCCTGGCGGTGTGACCTCGGCTGGACGCCACGTGCCCACCAAGCGCTCTATCGCTCCCCACCCTCGTCCTCCCAGCTGGACCGGGGGCAAGAAAATAAGATGCAACTTGTAGGTTAAAACTAAGGCAGTTTAATGGAAAGAGAAGCAATGTCACATGCAGAAGCAAAAGAAAACAAGATTTATTCTCCACTTCCCACCAGCAGGTGCTGTCTGGCCCTTTTTGGGAAGGAGGGCTCCAAACGCATAGCAGTTGCTCTGGAGGACAAGACAATGCCCCCACCCCCTTGCCTAGCTTTTATTGCTCAGCTGACATCACATGGCGTGGAATATCCCTTTGGCCAGTCTGGTCAGCTGTCCCAGGCACATCCACCCCATCCCAGTGCAGGGGGAATGCTGGAAACCTGCCTGGGTGCCGTGCGAGCCCTGCCCAGCAGCAGCCCCAGCCCGGGGTGTGAGCAGCACCTTTCCAGCTCCCAGTGTAAATCACAGCACTGGGAGGGCTGCTGTGGGGAAATCAACTCTGTCTCAGTCAGACCCAATACGCAGGTACAACATTAGAAAGGACTAAAATAAAAAGAATCACCTTTGTTTTACCCTCGAGAGCCCTCCCTTCCCCACGTGGGCAGCAGAGGCTGGGCTAGCTCACCAGAACAAGCTCCCAGGTTGTTAGCCTGCTGGGCGTCTCTCCTCAGAGACTCGGAGCTACTCTGTGTGCAACGGGTTGAACATCAAGGTCCGTCAGGGAACAGACCTTGGGTCACCTTCCACGTTACAGTGCCACGGGAAGCGTTTCGAGGCATGAAGGCACTATCCCCAGTAAAGAGAACTATGAATTTTCAGAGCACACCTGCTACACTTACCTTTATATTTCTTCCTCCCAGCATGACCGAATTCATCTGCTCCAGGGCTAGCTGAGCGGCTTCAGGCACCTCATATTCCACAAAAGCAAATCCCTGGGACAGAAGGACATGCTGTTGAGACACAGCAGCTCAATCTTGTCTCAAATCTAGTGCCAGGCTAGCGTGGCCAAGACTTCCCATGTGCCAGATGCCCACTATCGCAGCCTGAGAGGATGTCTCCTCAAAGAAGCTTTTTATTAAAGCAGAGAACTGCACATGGAAGTACTGATACAAGGCTACCTGCTTCTGGGGCCTCTCACACTGAGAGGCTGAAGAGAAGGCCTCTGCCCACAGGACTGCTGGTTGTTCTGCACCTTTTGTCGACCTCACACCAGTCTGGTTCCCAGTCCAGAATCCCACAAAGCCAACCTGGGCGGGCAACTACCAACACTGACCTCGAAGCGCTAAGAGCTGCCGCCTCTCTACCAGGACAAAGGCTCCTTCCTCTCCTGGATGGATTCGGGAGGAGAAAAAACAACACATCGCTCGAGGGCTGTCAACCAACCTTGTGTTTCATGGTAACTGAGTCCCAGGACATGTCAATGCTTTTTATGGGTCCAAATGGGGCAAAGGCCTGGCGGATGGTGTCTTCTCCCAGTTCATAGTATATGGAGCCCACGTACACGCGACACATGATGGCCAGGGCGCGCTGCCTCTGAGCTGCCATCTGTATTGGAAAGAAGAACTGGCTGGTTAGATTAGGGGGTGGTCATGGATGCCAGGACCTCCTTCCCTTCCTCCTTCCCTCCCTGGAGCTATTGGCCCCACAGCAGGTAGCTCCTCGCCGGGCTGCAGCACAGCCTGGCCACATAGTAATAAAGAAGTCTTTTCCTGCTCAGCGCGCAGGCTGCTGGAGCGGATGAGCAGTACGGCTCGCTCCCGGGGCAGTCAAATCTCTGATGGGGTCTGCCACCTCAGGAGCCGGAACTCCAACCCCATGGATAAGGTCTAACCCTCCCCGGCCTGATCACGTCTCCAGCAACACCTGCAGGAGGAGGAAATAACTTCATTCTAGGACAGCCTCCCCCTCCAGGCAGCAAAGGTCTCAACTCTAGACACTACGAGCAACCCCTCCCACTCCCTCCCGCAAGGGACAGCATGAGATCCAAAACTGGGCACCACCAGTCACTCCCGCCCTGCTCCCCCCATCCGCCCAGGCAGCAAAGGATCTGGAATTGGGAACCTCCTCCCCGCTCCCTCCGGTATCACACGCCTCCCCCCGCCCCGCCCCAGGCAGTACGAGATCCAGTACTAGGCACCACTTCCACCGCACAGGTCAAAAGCAAAGAAAAAAAAAACAAAAAAAAAAGGTTAAATGAAAGTTCTTGGTTAAGTGTGTGGTGCTAGTACTTATCACTGCCTGCTGTTACTGGCTCAGATAGTGGTGCAGCCCCCACAGACTCCGCCCTTATCAGTTTCGGTGCAGAGAAGGTCTCTGTGCTAGTTTCTCCTAAGTATGCCTGAAAACCTGTTTGCAAGACAAATCCAGACAATTCTTACAGCAGGTATCCAAAAAGCAGTAAATCCTTCAATTATTTCTCACCCTCGTGGCAATTCTAGAAATCCTGCTACTATTGAACTGGGTGCTGCCTACAGAACCCCTCGAGCTGGGCCAGCACATCCTGGCAGCACGTCCCGGGACCGAGGCGGACACTCGGTCCCTGGAGAGGCAGCTCCCTACGACCAGCGAGACCGAGTTAGTGCGTGGAGATGTGTGTGGGGCTGTGCTCCTGTCCTGCGGGGACGGCTGGGACAAGGTGCTGAGGGCACTGGCTGCTGCTGGGGGACGACTGGGACAACGTGCCAAGCACATGGGCTGCTGCTGAGCCAGCAAACGCAGCGTTAAGCTCGATGCTGCTCCCCCCTCCCAGCACTGCAGTGCTCAGCGCCAAAGCGGGGAGCCCTGAACCACCACCTCTCCCCCCACCCCATTTAAGAGGGTCTTTAGTCGAGGTGTTTAAGAGACCCCCCCTTTCAGAACGAGCACAATGATGAGCCCTGATGGGTCTGGGGATGCTGTGACTCGGAGGGGACAGGGTTTTGTCTGTGGTGGCCACAGAAGCAGGGACATGAACTGTACCTGAAGAAATCCTTCTCCCTCCCAGCACCCGCAGGTGGTTGGCACTGACCATAGGAGAAAAAATGCATGGGTTCAACTCCTGCAACTCAGAACAGTGGGGACACTGTGAACAGGAACAGTTCTCACCCCACACTGCTGCTCCTGAGGGGACGTTACTCTCGCCTCTGGACTGTGCTTAAGTGTTTCACGGTTAAAAATTAGCAGGTTTTCAATTTACTCTGCAATGCCTGACTAGGAGGAGTATGGCACGTGCACACGCAGGACAGCGGACGTGTGGTCTCCCGGTTCTCCAGCACATTGCCAGCTTTGGTGCAGGAAAGCCCGTGATCAGCAGCCCCTCAGCCTGTGCTGCGTGTCTGTTTACAGTTTCAGAGCCACCACCATTCTAGCCCCGAGTGCAGCACCTCAGCCTCAGTGCCACCGACTGTGACAACCCCCCAGGGTTTTACCAGGAGCGCTTCCTGATGAGGCACCCCAGCCTCGCAGCAGGCAGAGGGATCCTCTGCCTTCAGGAGGATCTACACACAGAGAGGACATTCAGTTATCAATGTAATAGGGGCAAGAAAAATGGCCTTTGTCCTCTCCTGGGGCAGCAGCCTTCACGTGAGGAAATCCACCTCTTACCCTGCTGCAGAGATCTAACTGGAGCTGGGAGGACCCTCTTACATCGCACTAGGAATTTGGACCTGAAAAGGCAGAGCGGAGGTGGCCCATGATGGCTACAGGCGTACGTGGATCCCTGACAGGAACTGGTAGCGTCAGGTCAGGGGAATGATGCGACGTGGATCTGTGAGCCAAGCACAGGGCAGCGCCCGGCACTCCCAACTGGAAATCTCTTTGTTTCCACTAGCTACGCTAAGTGGATTTCACTGGCTGCTGGCCCCCCTCCTCCTCCTCCTCCTCTAAAGTGGAGTTTAAAGGACCTGCAGCCTTCAGCAGGGCAGCAGCTAACAGCTGTGTCTGTCCAATGTTGCTGTCAAGCGCTTATTTTAAGAAGTCAAAATATCACCTTGGGAGCGCTCCTTTAAACAAAGGAGGTGATGCAAAAACATCACCAGTGGCTTCAGTTTTAGCACAAGGCCGGGGCGTTGCGCTCGCCTCGCTGCGGTGCTGTGGCAAGCCCTGCAGGACCGAGCGGGCAGAAGCTGCGATCTCAGGCTCTAAGACAGGCCAAGAGGAAGTTCAGGCTGCGTTTCCCTCACGTAGGAGCTGTGAGCCTTGTCAACAGGAAAAGCGTTGGACGGAGCTCTGTGTGCATTTTCTGTGCTCCCAAAGGGCTTATCTGGGATAAAGCTTTCGCTGAGGACAGGGCAGCAGGGCACCAGCGGTACCACAGCCGAACAGTTCAGCGCAGACTCCTGCTTCTGGGGTCTGTCCCTCGGCAGCGGTCTCCGACTCCCTGGAGAGGGAGGAAGGTCTCTGCAGAAGGACTCAGGATACTGACCATGCTCACGAGGCCAACAAGAAATTAAACATTTCCTGTATACTGTCAGTACACACTTTTCATCTGCTGCCCCACTGTCATAAGCCAACTGTTTTTAGTGCAACTCCCTCAAGTTTTGCCTACCAGGTAAACATCTGTGTTCAGCAGGTGATGTTTCTGGGGAATGAGGGCTCAGAAACAGCTCTGCCAAATGCACATCGAGATCTACACTTTGTTCCAAACTTACCTACCCCCAAAATGCATTCTAGCTGCCCTGCTGACACGCTGCTGTGGCAGTGTTACAGGAGGGAAACCAGGAGATTTTGGCTTTAGTGCAGCTTTCACTTGGGAGTACAATCCTCCAGAGGCACTTTACACCAAGCAGAAATATTATTTTTCCATCTTGCTGGAATATATTTACAAATGATCCTTTGCATGCAGAGGGGATCTTAGAGGACACTTTCTGCAGCAGCCATTGTCCAACATATCTAGGAAAAAGGAGGGGATGGGCAATCCCAGGTAATTAAGGTGTTTGTGGCATCTGATCAGAAACTGCAGCACTAGAGGAACTGTGCAGGTTCTCTGAATAGTCCTGCAGTTTTGGTAGGTCTGTCCTGCTTTTCCTTTACTCAGAACATGCCATATTCACCTAGTCTGGAAACATGCACAGTAAAGAGCAGTCTTACACCTAGGTTACAATGTGCTCTGCAAACCTCAGCGCCCCAGTCCTCCCCAGCACCGCAGCTGCCAGGTCTCCGGTGCTGAGAGTTGGTTTGGTAAGAAATTGCCCCTTTGCGAGTTACCTTGGCAGTTAGTTTTAGGTCGGGACCTCAGAACTGTAGCATCCCTAGAAATGCGGCTCCCACAATTTCACAGGTGTGTTCAGAACCGTTCGAAATCTAACGCTTGCTTTGCCAACTGCCTCCAGGGCCCCGGCTGCCAGTGTCCCAGCAGACTGCACCCAGCCCAGGGTCTTCCTCTGGGGAGCTTACACCTTGCCTCTGCTTGTGGTGCTTGTCCATTACAGGTGGGGATGTGGGAGGGCTGTGCTGGGTTGAGTTAAGAGCATTGTATCACCACTACGTACTTCCCCACGCTAGGCCCTGACTAACACAAAGTGCCCAAGAAGAAGTGAATATGTCTATTGACCGATTGTAAAGGTGAGAGAGGATCTCCAAAGCCCATTGTCACTGCTGCCATCTGAAAGACAGTAAAGACAGAGTTCAGTCTGTTGGAGCTGAGCATACTACGGCTGTTTGTAAAAACTCAAGCAGAGCGGCGGCACAGGGAACCTGCGAGAGAGGCCTCTCCTTCCTTGCCCCTCGCTGCCTGGTCCCAAGGACTGTCCAGCGCTGGGACCCTGCAGATTCCAGTCCCACCAGGTCAGGGTGGAGTTGTGCTGCTGCCACTGCCTCAGGAAGCAGGGTCTTCTCCCAGGGGGGACTCAAGGCAATAGTAACCTCTGCAACCACTGTCGTTGATTCACCCCCAGCATTTAAAAAGGAGCCCCTCAACTAGATCAGACGCTCAGAAACACGCACAGCCCTGAAAGGCCAGAGCTGCCTCGTGCGGCCAGCGAAGCCACAGTGATTCTCCTTAAAAAACAAAACATCCAATGGCCCAAAGCCAGTAGTTTGGGCTTCCAAACTTGAAGTAGAAGGTTTGTTCAAGAAACCCCTGAAGAAAGGGAGGTTTCAACACCAATTAAGGGCTCTCCCAGGACACCTGCATTCCAGCATTAGCAGGAATGGCCAACAGGACTCCTCTGGAATGGAGAGAGCACCTGGGGGGGAGGCAATGGGGCAGCGCTGTCCTCACACAGGAGAGACAGGACCCTCCCCTTGGGCAGGGGAGACGGTGAAGGATGCTGTTCCCACTAACCTCAAACACCACCTTAAGTGTGAATTGAAAGTGAAACCCACAACGAATTCTGGCATTTCGAGAAACACTTGGCCAGCCAACGGGAGAGAAACTCTGAGAAACTGACTCTCCGAATGAGGAAATTTGGGGGGCAATTTGTGCAGGGCAGTAACGGGGATTTCTTTGGTGGGCTGAAGAAGTTTACTGCAATTTCACTGTGGAAACACCAGTGCACGTAGCTGGCTCTGGGCAGGCCGCAGGGCTGTGCTCTGGTTCTGAGCGCAAAAAGAACTCCACCGTGGGGGAGAGTAAGGCACAGCGGGAGCATCTCAGGGGGTCTCTCACCTGGAGGTTGGTGAGCTGCTGTTGCTGGTGGGCGATGGTTTGCTTCACCAGCACACTCTTGATACTCTGCTCCATCGCATACTTCTTTGCCTAGGAGGAAACACAGACACTGTAGTCACAGGACAACACGGCAGCGGGGGGAACAATGTTGGATGTCACACCACAGCTCCCCAGAACCACACGCCCGGCTGCCAGTGGAACTTGTGGGCGCTCCAGCCCTAAGCACTAAGGCGCCGTACAGCCAGCGGCCAGCAGCTCGCTGACATCTCGGTCTGTGTCTCGGAGTCGTGAGCCCTGAAACACAGCACAACGCTTGAGCGGAGGACCGGGCGGACTCAGCCTGCGGCAGGCACGGTGTTAGGGAAGCAGCATGCACAAGACACTGAGCGTTTCCCCTCTTCCGCCCTCGGCCCCTTGGATCCCACCACAGCACCTTACCTGCTGGCATGAGGGCAGGACAGATAGTCTCCTTCAAGTCCTTTCCACTCAGAGAGCATCTGGACAAAGAGTTCCTACAGAAGGGCAGGGCCTCCAAACCCCGTGTCCAGTCCCTGGACCGAGCACTCCCCCTCTCTCTTCTGACCACATCTGGCCTGCTCTAGCTGGGAGGACCCACTGTGCTTGCTCACTATAGTGCTCCAGCTCTCCTCCTCTGGCTCCTAACCTGCAGGCACAACACTCATTTGTCTTTTTCCTTCAGTCTTCTACAAATTTGCCAGAGCCTGAGGTTTACACCCAGCAATGTTGACATGGAGGCTCTTTGTCAAGGGAAAGCTAACACCCACACGTGTGCCTGTTCCCAGGGGCTGGTACAAACACTCAGCCAAACCCGCAGGCACCTGCTTTCCATGGCTGTGCGTGTTTGGGAGGTGCCAGGGAATGGCAGGCTCTAAATCGTGGATTTGAGGCGTGTGCTTCGGAAACCTGGAAATGGACAAGGGGATTTACATCCGTCAGCTGCGGCGAGGCCAGAGGAAACGAGGCCGTTTCAAACCATGAGCCAAATGACACACACAAGCAGCTTCAACGTTACGGGGACATTCACACGAAGCCTGCCTAGAGCAATGCCGTACTCGCCTCGCCAGAGCACAGAGCACACCTAGCCCACAGCTCCCACACTGCCTGCCTTTGGCTGCCTTCCCCTTTTCTCAGCTCCGCTCTCCTCCCAGTGAGCCAGGCATCGCTCACCCCAGCGGGAAGGTGGGCGAGAGGGCAGCAGTGGCCTCCCCACCAGCTGTACAGAACGAGACCAACACCCAGGAATCAGAGCGAGACAGAAACCATCTCATTAAAGCAGCCTGGCTCCAGTTGGTTGAAAATACTTGCTACTGGGTCTCTTTAGAACAACGTGGGAAAGAGCATAAGGGAATAGAGAGGTGCTGGAGCATATTGGACACCTACGGCTTATGGAGCACAGGCTGCTCCTTGCAGGGACTGTGGCAGCTGCATCTTGTCTTGGGATTACAATGGGATCTTAAGATGTTATTTACTTACAATTTTGATTATTTTTGTTTTTAATTAAAAACACTCCCCCCCATCCCAATAGGGAATTCCCTATCATGCTCCACAAAAAGCATCTATACACTCTAAACCAGTTCTTGGGCACAAGTGTGACAGTGTGACTCCACACGCAGCGCAGCCACGACCCCACGTACCCTTGGCAGGCAAGTCCCCTTCTCTAACACTGGGATCAGAGGCTCATAAAAAAAAAAAACAAAAAAAACACACCAAAACAACAACAAAAAAAAAACCCAAAACACCAAAACCAACCCAAACCAACCAAACAAAAAACCCTGAACACAAACGACAAAAAAAACCCCAAACCAAACAAATCAACAAAAAGAAACCCCAGACAAACAAGAGCACCAAGAAGAAAATTCACATCAAGTTTACTCACTTTCTGGAGAGCTTCCTGCTGCTCTGGTGTGAGGGGAGGAAGCCCCAGCTTAGCTGCTGTGCTTTGTCCGTTTTCCATCTTAATGGACTCTGTACCCTGAGGAAACAGAAGACACTTGTGGAAAGACCCTTCTCACAAAAGGACCCATTTCTTCCTTCCCAGAAACCCAACACCACAGCTCCAGAAAAAAGCTCCTGGGCCACAGCGCTGCCTTGTGCCAAGTTCAGACACATGTGGAGCTAATAAGCATTCACCCTCTGCGCAGTTTAGGTATTTTACCAACCTCTGTACCTCACACTCCTGTTTCACACCAAGGTCCACCCCTGTGCAACAGCTGGCAGTTATTCCCAGCAGGTTAAGCAGCAGCAGGTTTCTCTACTGTACACCCATCCACCTGGGTTTGACTGAAGTGATTCAGTGGCTCAGGTCCCTGGTGAGCAGCCACCAGCTGGGATCCTCAGCCTGTTACTCTGTGGCATCCCAGAAGTGCCATCACAATTTCTAGTCAAAACAGGGTTCATCATTAAAAAAACCTATTAACAGATGTCTCAGTTCTCCAATTAAAAAATAAATTAGAACTACTGTATGTAAGCACTCTGTAACAAGCACAGCGTAGAAGAAAAGGACCAGGGGCATTCAGACAGCAAACCAGAACCAGCAGTCCGGCAGAACACGGAAACTGTCGCTCGGAGAAGCTGTGCTATGCCAGCTGAGGGAGCACTGACCGCTCCTGCTAACGCGGCTCCCATCCGTGCAGGACAACCACTCGCTCACCGCACTGTGCTAACGGCTCAAGACACTGGGCACGGTGGTCTCGGAAAGGCCACTGATCTCCAGGGAAAAAACTCATCTTACAGGCACATCAAGATCTTAAGAGTGTAAACCCAAGATGCAAAAGAGCAAAAAGCTAATTTTTTTCAGCTACATCTGAAGCTTCGGAGAGAAAAATGTGCCTTTCAGAAGCAATGGATCCCACATCCCAGCTGCACACTTCCTTGTACCCTCTCTGTCCTGCCACAAGGCCGTGGAGACCTGTGCCAGGCAACACCCAGCAGACCAGAGGCCAGACACCCACCTCCTCCACAGCCCCTTTGTCACTGAGGGTATTTTCATAGTTTTTCCTCTGTATTGTACAGAATGTTTGGTTTGTGGCAGGGAGGAGAAGTGCAGAGTAGTTAAGGTACTTTAAGCACATGAATGCCCCCCCGCAAAGGGACAGACACCACAGCAGTATAAACAAAGCTCGAGCACATTCATGTGCTGCCCTCCGTACAGGGTAGTAACTTAGACCTTGAAAATTACCATGGAAGCGACAGAAACTGCCAAGTTCAGGAAGTAAACAGGAACAGAGAGAGGAGAAGCAGCAGCTTCTCAGAAGGCACCTGGGCCCAGCACAGGCCCGCGGCAGGAACCCTCAAGTCCTCCCACTAACAAAGAGCAGGGCACGGAGCTCAAGATCCCCAAAACTCGAGGCAGGCCCTTAAGAGTCTGCTTCATGTACAGCAACTGCATGGGCCGAGGGTAAGGACACAGCCGCACGCCCCGGCGCAGGGACAGCCCCGCGACCCCCAGCCCAGGCTGCGATCCCCATCGGTATCTGCTGGCCTCTTCTCTCTCCCTGTCTGCTCGCTGGGTGAGGGATGGTGACGTTACGGGGTTCTGAAGAACAAACCTGCCCAGCTGATGCCCCTCCAGGCTGTTACCCTGCACCTACCTGTCCCTCCAGGCAGGGCCACCACGAGTTCTTTCCCCCAGCAGACCGGGAGGGGTGATGCCAGATGCTGCTGTCAGCTCATTCACCAAGTTTCTCCTTCTACGCCCCGAGTACAATGCAGGGACACAATCTCTCTGAGCAGGTAAACCCGAACCGGTGCGTGCAGGAAGAGGCTGGTTTAGAGCCTGCCACAGCGCTCTCCTAACCCGCCTGTTTTCCCCACCATACACACGAGACTTTCTATGTTCTAACCTATTACACGCAGCGTATGTATGCTGTCACATTGCCATCGCCCCTTATCTGGAGACGCTCTGGCAATTCACTCGCCTGAGCGACAGTGGCTGTTGGACTAGGAATGCCTTCCCACGAGGCAAACTGTTCATCTCCCACTGCTCGTGCGGATGGGGAGCAGGTCTGGTCTGAGCAATTCACACACCGCACTGCAGGGAAACTCTGGAAACTTCTCCCACTGGATCGGTGCAACAGAGGGTGAAGCCAATGTGACTGCAGCCGATGGTCCCGCTGTTGGAGCCACACATCCCACTGCTTCCTCGGCTCAAAGCAGCAGGATGTGGACCTGTTGATGCTGTTCACGGAAGCCCTGCCTGTATCACTCAGCAAAAGCAGAATGAACTCTCAATGTTCACCATCAACCACTTAAACACTAAGCCAGACAAATATCCTGACCTGTTTGCGTTAGGCTGGACAGGCTTGGTCTGAACACTACTGGTTTCAGTATTTAAATTACCAGAGGAAAATCCTCACTGAATAGAAACCTTGTTCTCTTAAGATTTCAAGCATTTCCTCTACCCGCTGCCAAGCTTCTCCCAGATGAGCCCACCTGTCTCAGCCTACAGGTGAGAGTGGCCTGCGTGTCGGGCTGCCAGGAGCCAGGAGTGCAGCTCACCTGCCTTGAAAGCAAAGAAAGCTGCGGGACGGGTTTGCTGCTGTTCAGAGCCACGTCCTGGATCGCGCTCACTCTGTTTTGTAGCAACACAGGCTCCTGGTGTTACGCATTCAGGCTCCTGTCCACCCCAAGGGGTTTGTGAGCATTTTCCAGGATGAGCAAACATGGAGCAGATGAAAATAAACACTCCTAATGCAAAACCATATTCTACAGGTACCCAAATGCAGTGTTCTAGACTTGCAGGTACATCACTGGTCCCTTTGGATCCACGCTCACAGCTACAGCCAGTAACAGAAAAGGACCCAACAGGAACAGGAGAAACCCGAGACACAAAGAAGGACAGAGGCAGGGGGAACCTTCCACAGCTACGAATGAGGAAACTCAAGCGCACGCTGCTGACCAGCAGGTACCATCGCACAGACCACGGGCAAAGTGAACACAAGTGTCAGCGAAGTGCTGTCGCCTCACAGAATCGTCGACTTCCTGAGGTTGGGACTGTGTCCAGCTGTCAACCCAGCGCTGCCAGTCCCCCGGCGGCACACCTACACGATCCTACTCACCATACAGCCATGGTGAGCTGTCTGCTACAGGGAGGCCAAGCTGCCTCCAAGATTCATTTGGATTGGGGAACATTTGGAAAAAAAAAAAAAAAATTAAACAATCACTCTTGTTCCTAACTGGCTAAAATAATTATGTTTTTCACACAGCTCTCCTGGCTCCCCTTCCCCTTTGTTTACACCTTCCGTATCTGCTGTCGTACAGCCAAGTCCAGAGACTCCCTCAGCTTCCTGCAGACAGCTTAAAAAGCCCACACCTTTTTCTGTTGCTGTTTCCATTTCCTCTCAGCTTTTAAAAATTGAGTTACTGCAATTCACGAGTTAGGAGACTTGGGAGACAAGAAAAAACCCAGTGTCAGGGCTGTCAAATGCAACCACTCACAATAAAAACACTGCTATATTATGTTATGATTCTTAAAAACAAAGGCTATTGCACTTCTACGTTCAATGTCCTTCAGACACCTGAGCTCATTAGTGGCACAGCTTCGGAGAACCGGCTGGTAACGCCCCCTCCCCAGCACAGAGGGCAAATCAGAAATGAGGACAGTGAAGTGATTTAGAAGCAACAAAGAGCATCCAAGAAGCCAAGCACTGCTGGATCCAAGTTCTCTCACCACACACGCCTCTGGAACGGCCAAAGACACATACACACCTTTGAAACCAAAGATGTGTGCCTTTGATCATCCAGCAAAATTTATCCAATGGCCCAACAAAATTCACCATCACATACCCTGTAATACCAGGGACGAGCCCTCTCTGCTACTCCCACCTATCTGAAAAGCAACGGGCTGTGTGAAACAACCCCCATCCTGCAAGCGTTCCCAGAGGAGCGGGAGTCGCTCCTCCCCTCCCTGGCACGGCAGGATGAGCGCACGGAGCACAGACCCAGCACAGCCAACCCGAGCCTGCTGGGCAGTA
>JANVCC010000058.1:181453-192274 GCA_025345505.1 Todiramphus chloris collaris
CATGGCACAGCACACCAGCACAGCACACTGTCACAGAGCACTGGCACAGCACAGCACACCGGCACAGCACAGAACACTGGCACGGAGCATGGCACGCCGCAGAGCGCAGACAGTAGAGCTGGTCCCAGATGCACAGTGTGGGCCGCACGGAGCGAGCAGCACCACGCGGCTTTTCCGACACAAACCGCTCCTCCTTGCGCTCCTCTCCGGCTGCCCCTGGCGTGCTCAGCGCCTGTGGCAGCTGCCCCTTTCTCCAGGCTGATGAGTGGATGTCCCAGTGGGGCAGGAAGAGACATCAGGGGTTTCCCCTCATGACGCTGTGAGATCTTGGAAGGCCATAAGAGAGACCAGGGAACAACGAGGGCTCAGTCCAGCACCAGGGAGGTTCCTGCTGATCCACGTGTTGGGATCCAGCTGGTGGGTTTGGATTTGGGGAATTTCTTCTCATGCCACATCAAGTCCAGCTCACAAAGTCCTCTCTTCAGCGTGGGCCAATGTGGGCAGTCCTAACAACAAGGTTCATTCCTGCTCAGGGAACCTTGAAGGTACGCGTGGCAGATCAGAAACGGTGCCAGAGCTTCCCAGGCTCCTCTCCTCCAAGTATCACCAGCTGGCAAACAGGGACAGCAGCTTTGGGGCCTGCAGTGAAAAATGCTTCTTGCATCCAGAGGGAAATTTGTCAGCCCAGGGAACTCTCGCAGCAGCTTTGCATCTGCACAGGCACCAGCAGGACAGGGTGCAGAGGGAACTGCCCCGCTCCCCCACCTCGCAGCTCCCTCTGGCCAGCTGCGCCAGGAGCGGGGACCAGAGCACGTCCTCCCACTTGGTCCCAGCTTCTCGTGGTGCACATGCAATTTCTCATGGTTTACGTGTGATTTCTCATGTTTGCTGATGACGCCTCCACGTGCTGCTGCCTTCCCACGCCACGGCTCAGGCATTCGCCTCTCATGGGCTGCAAGGGTTCAGTGGGGAGCGAGCGGCGTGCTCGGTGCTGCTGGAGGAAGCTTGGAGAGGAGCCCCGCGGGCTCCCCCAGTCTGGTACATCTCCTGTCCCCTGGCACTGGGGGACCCCGCTGTCCCAGACTGCCTGGAGGTGACTCACAAGGGAGGAGACCGGTGCTTGTGGAAGGCATTTTCCAGGAAGTTTGCCAGCTTTTCACAGTCATCCTAAAATAAAACAAGAAACATGCCAACATATCAGCCTGACTTGGCCACCTTGGCCATCTCCCTCCACGCACGACTCCATCCCAAGCCACTGCAGTTTGATACAGGAAGAGAACAACTCACAAGCACAGCTGGAGTTCAGTGCTAATAATAATCCTGTTTCCTGGATAATGCCAAATGACCAAGAACCAGCCTTTTTGTGTCAGGTGCCATAGAACTGACAAGATCTTAATATTACTTGGTCTTTTCCAACCTAAATTATTCTATAAAGGCAAAAGCATTGACAGGTCTTGGGAGCTTCCGATCTGAAGGAACGTTAACAGGCCCAGCTTCTTTTGTTTAGCTGAATTTCAACTCAAGCAACTGATGGCTGTTATTTTCCATGGCCACCTGGCCATCTGCGGCCATCTGCCCTGTTTGATAATACCCTCTCTCTAACAAAAATAGAAACCCACGTCACTTTTGTCGGTCTGGCAACTGTTTTGTAGAGAAGTCTCTTTCCTGACACACTCAGGAGCAGGTGCTTTCTAACACAAGTGGCATATTTATTCCTTTAGAAAGAAATCACCAAAATTCCCAAGGACAGGTCAAGGCTGCAGAACATCCCCACCGTGCCTCATGGGGGGGCAGAACTGCCAGAAACAAAATCAGAATTCTCCCCGAGTGAGGAATGTGGAATCAGAGGGTTTCTTGCTGGTTTGGGGCACCCCTTTGCCACTGCTGCTGCTCAAGTGCCACCTTTCTTGGCTGTTGAAGCCAGGTTTTGTAAGGCACACGCGGTACCTCCTGTTAGCCCCCACCACGAGCACCGGGACACAGCGTCCTGCAGGCCAGGGAGGAGCAGCAGCATCACTCCAAGCACGGGCTCAGAGTTCAGCAACCAGTTGTACAGCTCAGAGAAAAGGGAGTCAGTGCCTGCGGAGCAGGAAAAACATCGGAGAGGGGGGAAAGAGAAAGGTAATTTACAGCCCATGGAGCGTGGACCAGCGCGAGGAGCCTTCGACAGCACGAGGTTGCCCCCTTCGACAGCACGAGGTTGCCCCCTTCGACAGCACGAGGTTGCCCGCAGCGCCACGCGCTTTCCAGCGCACGGGAGCAAGCACCACAGTGCCGGAGCCGAGCCGCACGCTCGCCGTGCTCGGGGGAAGAAAGGCTACTTCTTTCTGCTCACATACATTGTTCACGCAGTGAAGCCGCTCCCTCCCTTGTCTAAGGGTCAGTGTCCGGAACGAGATGTTCTCCAAAACACCTCCTAAAGCCCCAGAGTTCCCAGCTTTTACGAAATAAAAACACATGTGTTTTCCATTCTCTCCGTGCTGCCGCTGCCAGGGCTCCGCTGGCAGAGCGGCTGCTGGGAGCTCTCCTGGGGTCCATCTGCAGACCCCGAGGGAGCGCCTGCCCAAGGGAGACCATCACCCCTGGCAGCAGGGATCTGCAGAGCGGGTTCAGAGCCGTCCAGGCAGCACAGGGACAATTCCCCTGGGAGACTGGAGGTGGCCTCAGCTTCCTCCCCCTGGGGCTCCTCTGGTCCTCACACCCCGAGTCGCGGGCAGGCCGGTGCCACTGACCCTGCAGCACAACCCCATCGCCCCCTCAAAGCAGCACCCTGGAGCCGGGCACGAGCGGAGTGCGGAGAAAGAGCGGAGGGGTGAGAAAGGAGACGTCGCTCGCTGCAAGGAGCTGGCCCCGGGGCCGCTCCCTGGCTGCCCGATGGGGAACGGAGCAGCGCGTGCCCCCCGAGGTGCCACTCGGGTCGGGGGCTGCAGCCGCGCGGTCACGATGGGGTGAGCTGGCGGTGGGGCCTTACCTCGTGGATGAACCCGTAGTGCACCAGCTCCGTGGCCAAGTCCTTGGAGTTATCAGCTGCAGAGACAAGGAGCAGAGAGAACAGGGAAGTTCAAGTGTCTCTCAGCTCCTCTAGCAGTAAAGGGCCCTGATCCCCACCGGCAGCACCTCCTTATGCTTTGTTACGCTTTAGGGGCACGTGCCCTATGTGCTTGGCTGCCCGAGTAACTGCTGAGTAATCCTGGTCATGCCGAGGTGGGCAGCGAACTGGAGCTGAACGAGGCACTGGGCAGGAATGAGCTCCAGTCCCAAATCACAGAAGGCACAGTGCTCTTGGCAACTTGTCACTTGGAGATTTTTTTCCCATTTCGGCTCAGCTCAGCACAAACAGCAGCAGCTGGGCCACTACCTGAGGCAGCAAAACACAAGGGGCTGGGGAACCGGCAGCCCCCAAGCTCTAATTCCCAAGCTCTGTGCTTCAATCCCGGCCACAAAGCAGCCGAGGACTCAGCTGCAGCACCTCCGGGAGGCTCCCGCACCTCTTTGGCAGGAGCCTGCTGTGCTGGACCTGCTCTGAGAAGAATCCTTCCACTTCCCCTTCACCCACGGGGCTCCCTCCGAGGAGAGTCCACCTTCTCCTTTGAAAGGCATTATGAAGACTGCACCAGCGTTCACAGAACCGTAGAGTGGTTTGGGTTGGAAGGACTGTAAAGATGATGTAGTGCTACTGCCCCTGCCATGGCAGGGACACCTCCCACCAGAGCGGGCTGCACAGAGCCCTGTCCAGCCTGGCCTTGGGAACAGGGCAAAAACTCACTAATGTTATCCCAAGAACTGCTGCCACAAGTCCCAGGGTGAAATGCAGGGTCTTGATGGCCACTGACTGAACTCCCAACGTCCACCTTAGAGTGCGGGTTCCTACCACCTGACAGGGCCGATAAGCTCAGGGTCTGAGAGGGTGAGCACAGGTACCACACAGGTACTCGGGCTCAGTCTGCTCCCTCGGTACAAGGAGGATCCAAAAGCCACCTGTAAACCCAATCTGTGCCTAACACAGCCTGAGCCTAAACCTGACCTGGGCCACCAAGCAATGCTGCACTCACACAAGAAAATGTATTTGCGGGTAAACCTACTGGGCAGCAAGTCGTAGCTCAGCTGTCGATGCAGTTTGTCCTCCAGGATCAGCAGAAGGGTAAGCTGCAGAAAGAAGAGAGTGCTCTTTACAAACACCAGCCTCTCCACTCGAGAGAAAGGCGCCGACCCGTCCACCAGCACCAGAAACCACGGTGGTGGCCAGCAGGGAGGACGCTGGTCACTGCTGAGGTGCTGGACGTCGGCGGCAGGGTAGTGTGAGTGTCTTAGAGGAATGTGCCCTCAGCAGCTCCAGCTCCAGCTCACCTGCAGCTGTCCAGCTAGAAAGAAGTAGAGTTAAAAGATGTCCAAAGACATCAAGGTCTTCCTGCCCTGCAGCCAGAGGGGGCTGGTGGCTTCATCCTTCTCTGGGCTTTTATTAGAAAGGGACAAAATTAAGTCCTTTGGGTGCTGCAGCAAACTACCCAAGACCAAACTTTTTCCTGGTCAGGTGCCAGAGACAGGCACAGAAGCAGGTCCTGCCCTAGCATCTCATGTGCAACAGGAGCCTAACACTTACGTGCCACTGGGTTTTGTCTTCATTCAGCTCCATGTTACATTGCATTTGCACCACCTGCAAGAGGACAAACCCAACATCAGCTTGGACACGGTCCCTCTGGCTCCCCCAGGCCTGCTTTACTTCTGCTCTCCCAGCACGAGTTTCACATTCCTGCTGAACTCCTGTAACTCCAACTGCCAGTCTGACCTTCCACATCTCCCACCTTTCCAGGAATTGTCCGGGTGGAGTAGCTGAGGGTTAACTTAGACCTTCACCCAGCTGTGATCCATGGCCATCATCATCTCGCCAAGAGGTGGCCAAGGGAGCCCTGCATGAGGTGCAGTTCCAGGAGAACTTGGCAACCAGGAAGAATTCTTCTGCTCCATTTGCCCAGGGAAGGCTTCCCCCTAAAGCTCTGCCTAAACGCTTGGTTACGTTTTAACATTGCACCTGATCACATCCTCATGGGATGACCAACCCTTAAATCAGACAGCAGAGCAAAAATGGAGTCTTGGTTATTATAAAAATGACACAGGGATTTTCTTTTGGAAGTCCCACATTGTGTCACGGAATATTCAAATGTGATGGATAAATACGGCATCTTATTAACGTGCCACCTTCAAGTTCCTGTGGAGGAACCACACCAGCTTCAAGCTGGGTCACCTTCACTCCGTCATTTGGACACGTTTAAGATGCAGCTGGACATGGTGCTGGGCCATCATGTCTAGACTGGGCTTTTCCCAAGAAAGGTTGGACCAGATGATCCGTGAGGGCTTCTAAAGATCCTTCTAGCCTGGTATTCCATGATTCTGTGAGTCTCGGTTTCAAGTTCCCCTGAAAATAGCTCACAGCAGAAGTCATGTTGTCTGGGCAATGGAAAGACAGACTTTGTCATCTCCAGGCCACTTCTCCAAGGAAAGCTGACCGGGGGCCGTTTGCCCAAGGCAGGTGCACTTTCCGCACACACACTGTCTGCGACACACTCCTCCGAACTCCGAGGGAACTGGGCAGCATCTCTCAGACATCATCGAAGAGAATGCTGGGGATGTTTGAGTGTGTCATTGCCCCCTGCTCCCCAACTCTCTCTGTCTGATGCCCGTGACCAAAGGACCATTTGGGTGGGAAAGGACACCAGGAGGTCTCTAGTCCAAGCCCTGCTCAAAACAAGACAACCCATGAATTCAGACTGGGCTGTTTAGAGCTCTGCCCAACTGCATTTTGAAAACCTCCAAGGAGAACCCGTAACATCTCTTAGTCCACTGTCGAACCATCCTCACCATGGAACAAATGCCTTGGATCCATCCAGAATCCACATCCTGGTGCCTCCCAGAACAAAGAATCTGCGCTGCAGCTGCACTGTTTTGGGACCTGCAGGTCTGGCCAGCCGCAAGTTCTCGTGAACCCCGGAGAAGCTCTGCTCCGGAGGTTACTGGTCCTCTGTCAAAGCGGCAAAACCGAGCTGCCCACACTGGTCAGACGGTTGCTGCATGCGCAGGGCCTCCCTGGGGCACCACGTGGAAAAGCAGCCCGGGAGGGACACGGAAAGGGCTGGGGCTGTAGCTGCGCAGGGTGACGAGGACATTTCTCAGACGGTCACCGTGCCACTCTACCAAAAACGGGCGCTGAGCAGCACGAGTGAAGCAGAGGTGAGGTGCCCTGAGAGTGACTCTCGGACAGGCCAGAGGAAACCACGGCCGAGGTGCTGTGTGAAGGGATCTCACAGGATTGTGAATGAAGGTTTAGCCCTACAGAAGTATTTTTTATGTGAAATCAACAAATCAAACACGCCGTGAACTTCAGGAAGCACAGATACTTGGGAGAGTAGCCAGGGAACAGAATCAGCTCTACTGCAACTCAAACAAGGACATCAGCACAACACGAAATTGTGTTCACGTCATCCACGGCAACACCAAGAAAGTGCCTGGGTGACAAATGCTGATCCCAGAAGCGTCACCGCAGGGAAGCAGCAGGTACCGACTGGGTTCTGAAGGCAGTGGGGTGCACACGTCGGGTGAGCTCCTCTGGCTGCCCTTGGCTGGTGGCTCAGGGGACAGGAGGGGACAGGATCCACTGTAAGAAGCACTGTGCCCAAGCTGTGGCCTGGCGACGGTGGCCAACAGCCTCATCTCTCTGTGTGCGTGTCAGCAACGGACAAATGCCAACTCCTGACCCTGGAAAGGAACAATCCCTGGCAAAGACATGGGCTGGGGTGGCCTGGCTGGCAGGAAAGGCTTTACTGGCTCTGCTGGAAAGACCCTGGGGCCACGGTGGGCAGCAGGCAGGACATGAGCTGCAATGTGCCCTGGCAGCGAGAGAGGCCAGCAGTGCCCTGGGGTGCAGCCAGGACACAGAGGGAAGTAATTACTCCCCTCTGCTCCACACTTGAACTGCATTCAGGTACTGCACCTAATTTTGGGCCCTTGAAACAAGGAAGACATTGGTAAACTGGAGCAGGGTCAGCAGAGGGCCATCAAAACAATCCCAGGTTGGCACGCTTGGCCTCTGAGGAAACAGGGCTTGTTCAGCCCAGAGACAGGCTCTGGGGGGACATAGGGGCAGCCTGCCCGTGCCCGTGAGGGGCTTACGCTGCAGCACCGAATGGCTCTGTCAGTGAGGGATCACGCTGTGCTTTGGGGAGGCTCTGCTTCTGCTCAAACACCTTCATGCTGTGTCGGTCCTTCCCTTCCTGGCACCCCTTGGGGGTCCACAAACCCACCTCCAGTAACCTTCCTGCCCAGGACTTCAGAGTCAGGACCTGAAGCCTCCTCATCTGCGTGGAGCCAGGGCCTGTCACCTCAGCGCATCAGAGCAGCGCCCGCCTCAAACCCTGATGGGACTTCAAACCTACGTCCCAGCGCCGAGGCGCAGAATGTGCCACGCCACGGGACGCGGGAGGAGGGCAGAGCCGCAGAGCCAGAGGCCATGAGGCTGTTCCAGAAGGTATCAGGTGAACAGACCCCGCTAGCTCCAGCCAGAGGGGCTGCGGCAGTCCCAGGGCGGCCAACGCGACGAGGCTAAGAGCTCTCACCCGGTCTGGAGTTCTGTGCATGGCTCGGGGGCAGAGTTCCTGCCACAGGCTGTTGGCAGTGGAGACCATCCACCTGCTCCCAGGGGAGAACCTGTCCCCTGCTGGGTCTGACCTTACCTTCCTGGTCTCCACATCAAAGGGCTCTGGGGTGGGAGTCTTGGCTTTCTGAGGGTCCTCCTGGGGCTGGGAGAGTGCACGTGGGAGGGCGTGGGGTCTGGAAACAGCGAAGTTCATCAGGGGATAAATCCCATTCCTGGTACAGACACAGAGGGAGGACAAACAGCTGAGCCCTGTCCTCCTCCAGCCCTGGCACAGGTCAGCTGTGAACGGCCACCACCCTGACCAGGAACCTGCCGGTGCGGAGCGGCCACGCTGGGCAGCGGGTGGCACGGCGAGGAGGTGCAGGCCACAGAGCTCCCCTCGCCCCGGCACTGCAGCCCGGCCCTGCTCACCCTGGGGGCCGCAGAGGGGACAACGGGTGACCGAGGACTTCTGTGCACGCGGGACCACCCACGTGCGCCCCGGACCCTGGGAGCTGTGGGTAGAGAGACACTGGGGACCAGAGCTGGGAGGACATGTCCCAGTCAGCCAGCACCACCCTCAACCCACCTGACGTCTTCTAGGAATTTGTCGAGCTCAAGGAAGGAGACCTCCGAGTACCTGTGAGAGAAAAGGGACAGGAGATGACTGGGGAGGCAGGAGAGCAGCGCGGCGAGGAGGACGGAGGACAGCGCTGCTGTGGCACCGGCATCACCGGGATGGGGACAGTCCCGGGCTCACAGCTCTGGCTGCTCTGGAGCCTGGCCGTTCAGCCTCACCTCCACTGCACTCCAGGCCGGCCCTCTCTCCGGATCTCTGCCATCACCATGTTCAGGTCCATCTCCTTTATCTTCTCCTCCACCACGTTCTCTGGCATCAGATCTAGGGCACAGGCAGAAAGGGGCTGTCAGCCAGGAGGTCGGGTGACCTGGATTCTGCAGCACGGACCCTGGGGAAGGTCTGGGAGCAGTGACCCAGCTGTGCTGGGCCAGCAGCACCAGCTGGAAGGGGCAGGGTGTCCACGGCCACTCACACTGGTTGTTGATGAAGCAGTGTGCAGCCAGCAGCTTGAGGGAATGGACCTCAAAGAGCACGCGGTGGAAGAGCAGGCTGTTCGCTGTTGGTCGCTTGTCTGGGTTGAGGGTCAAGCACGACAGGATGAACTCCTGAGGGTGAAAGCAAAGGCATAAACTGGGCACAAGGCAGGAGGTGCCCCCGCTTCATCCCCACCACAGCCAGCCCCGGCTCCCCCTCCCACTGGCATTTCCTGGGAAGCAGATTCGAGAGGCCATCTCCTGGGGCCAGCAGGAGGGGTGAGGGACCTGGGGGTGTTCAGCCTGGAGAGAAGGAGGGTGAGGGGAGCCCTTCTGGCTCTGACAGCTCCTGGCAGGAGGGGGAGCAGGGGGGGTTTGGGCTCTGATCCCAAGGGACAAGGGACAGGACAAGAGGAACCGGCCTCAAGCTGCCCCAGGAAAGGTTTAGGTCGGAGCTGAAGAACAATTTCTTTCCCCCTTGAGGGCTGTCCAGGGCTGTGCCAGGCTGCCCAGGACAGGGGGGAGTCCCCGTGACCCCTGGAGGGGTTTCCAAGCCCCCCGTGGAGCTGTGGTGCTGAGGGACAGGGGGCAGGGGTGCCCTGGTAGGGCTGGGGGTGGTTGGGCTCCAGGAGCTCCAAGGTCTTTTCCAACCCAAATGATTCCATGATTCTACATCCCAGGGGGGATGCCTGGCCCTCAGGTGGGTCTCTGAGGCTCAGCCAGCTGCACTTACCCGCATGTTGGGATCGTCCAGAGAATGCCGTGCCCGCACGATTGCCTCCTCCGAGACCCGGGTGTCCCCGTTGGTCTGGATCTCCAGCACTGCCATCTGGGGAAGGAGGAGCGCAGCCGTGTCTGCTCACAGCCAGGCCTTGGGGCAGTCCTTGAGGTCTTCTCAAAGGGACATCCCCTTGCAGGGTGGAAGCTGTGGAGCTCCTTGCCAGGACACCGGGGCCAGACAGGCCCTGGATCTCCAGAGCTCCCTGGGGCTCCCTGTCTGCTGCCTCCCTGCCCACAGTGCCCGTTTCTCAGCTGTGGCAGCTCCAGGGTGCTCAGGGGTTCCTGGCAGGGCAGACACAGGATCTGCTTCCCGAGCAGCCCATGGAGAGGGTGACACCACGGACAGCATCACAGCCCACCCGGGCAATGGAGCTTGGAGCAGCACAGGCTGTCTCTGTCCCTGCCCTCCCCTTCCCAGGGCTGTCACAGCCCGAGGGTGAAGATGAGGCACCGTCAGAGAGGGGCGAGAGGCACCAGCTGGGCAGGGGTGAGGTGGGGTACATCTCCTGCTGCACCCAGGGCAGGGTGGGCCACGGCAGCAGCAGGAAGTGTTCTGCTGACCCCAGCAGTGATGTCTCCATCGCTGCAAGTGATGCCCAGCTCACAGAGTGCTTCAGAGCGGGGCAAGGACACTCCTCAGGAAGGTGCCCAGGCCACTGCCATCTCCAGTGGGCTCAGCAGGAGCAACCCTGCCCCGCAGCCCGGGCTCCCGCAGCTGCCCCTCCGTACCTCCAGCGCGCACATCCCGAAGGAGAAGATGTCCACCGCGGTGCCGTCTGCCCTCTCTGCAAAACCAGGCCAGGACACATCGGGCCTCTCCCCACGGACCCTTGCCTGCACCCCTGCCCATCCTCTGCCCATCCTCTGCCCACCTTTTCTCCCAGCTCCCTGCACAAACCTCTCCCATTTATTCCCCTCAAATCTGCTCAAGAATATTGGAGGCAGGGATCACACCGTGAATCCTCATGTGGCACAAAGGTTCTTTACTCCTTTTTCCCTGACTGTGGAACCATTTTACACACTTTGGAGCATTCCTGAGCCCCGAGACAACATCTCAGAGCCACTGATGCACACGCTGAGATCCTGCTGCTACCCAGTAACTGCCGACACACGGCCCGTTCCCACGGGCACCACTCGTGCCACGTGCGCAGCTCGGCACTAACCAAGGCTAAATTCTACCTACAGCGTTACCACACAGCCACCCACTGCCCCCAGACTGGCTGTGACTCACGGCTGGCGGCCGGCTACGGATGTGCCCAGTAATCCTGTACCACCGCCCACACCTCGCGCGGGACCCCCACGTCCCCCAGGCACCCGTGCTGCCCGCACCCCCTTTGCATCCCTCTGCACCCACACTGCCC
>JANVCC010000058.1:192284-206335 GCA_025345505.1 Todiramphus chloris collaris
CCCCCTCTGCGTCCCTCTGCACCCACACTGCCCGCACCCCTGGCGCAGACCCCTGGGCACCCTGGCACAGAGCCCGCACTCACGGCCGTACTCCGGGGGGAAGAAATGCAGGTTGCGGAGCTCTTCCCTCTCAATCCTGATGGGGCTCCGCAGGTCATCCGGGAGAGCTGCAGTGGGGAACCAGGCATGTCCTGCACCCAGCCCTCCCCAGCTGCCTCCCCAGGGCCGTGCCATGGGCGGGCTCTCCGAGGCAGCTGGATCTCTGTGCACACTCCTGCCCACGCAGACCACCCGTGGGGCACCCTCTCCCCCAGGACACCCTTCTGCTCCCACCCAGGAGCAGTAATTCCCAGGGGGCCAAGGTCCCTGCTGCCTGCAGAGCCCAGGATGCTCCTCCAAGCCTCGGGCCCGCGGGGGAGGAAGGTCAACCCAGGGGAGGCAAAGGGGGTAGAGGGACACTCACCATTGGCAAAAACCCTGTGCCAGACTGCGGGTCGGTGCCGGTCCGGCAGCGGACGGGTGGGAAGGTGTGGAGCAGACGTGAACAGGAGAGAAGGAAGCAGAGGACAAACAGAATAGAGAGTAACTCCCAGCCTTGCTCGAGTGACCCCCCGAGGCACCCCGCAGCTCTCACCTCTCCCACCCAGCAGAACCCCCTTGGCACAGCACCCGGCACCGGGAGGTGGCATGTCCCTCGGCCGGCAGCGTGCCCCGCTGACTGTCCTGCGCGGCACTCGGAGCCCCGGCAGCAGCAGCTCCCTACCTGAGCCGATCTTGATGAGCCCGTTGTGCTGGATGAAGATGGTGTCGCTGGTGAGGTTGCCGTGGATGATGGGAGGCTCGCAGGAGTGCAGGAAGCTGGGGGGACACAGCGCGGCCCTCAGCTCGCCCTGAGCGCGCCCAGCCCGGGGGAGCGAGGCGGCGCGGGCGATGGCGACCGTACCTGAGAGCAGACAGGATCTGAGTGCACCAGCGCTTCCAGGCCTAGAGCAGGGGGCAGAGCTGGCGTCAGGCGGGGCACCCACAGCGCCCACCGGCCGCATCTGGTCCCTCCCTGAGCGACCGGGGATCTGCCCCCAGCAGCCCCGCAGGGACCCCTGCTCGATGGCGGCCGCAGCATCCGAGCCACAGCGGCCCCCTCTCCAGCCCCTGCCCGAAGAACACCACCGGAGCTGGGAACTCCTCCTCCTCAGCCCCAGGCAGAGCTCCCTGGCCCCAGGCCCCGGCGGGACCACAGACAGACACGTCACAGCGGGGACAGGGCCGGCTGCGGCCGTGGGGTCACGCGCGGGGCACACGCCAGCGGCACAGCTCAGCTCTAGAGGGGCCTCGCGCCACTGGTGCCAGAGAGAGCTCAGGCGCCGCGGCAGGGCTGGCACGGACAAGCACAAAGGCCCCCAGAAGTGTCACCCAGCTCCTCGGTCATGGCCACCCCAGACCTGTCTGTAAAGCCTCTGGTCAGACACACACCGAGTATGTCTGCAGGTGAAACGAGTCCCCTCAGCCCAAGCGGGAGCCCAGCCACAGCCCGCAGTCCCCAGCGGAAGGCAGTGGAGACGTGGGCCACCCAGAGCACGAGGCAGCCCCAGGAGTGGCCGGCATCACCAGGCTGCACCTCGCTAGAGCAGCGTCCAGCCCGTTCCCCACCCTCGGGGACAGATCCTGGCAGCAGGACCCATTTCAGAGCTGTCCTGGGGAATTTCTGGCTCCAACCCTCACCAAGGTGCCATCTCCCTACAGCAGTGCCATCTCTGCCGGCTGACGCAGGGAGTGACCATACACACTTGCTCTGCCTTCTAAGAGACCAAAGACCTTCTCTGTTCCAGCAGGCACAGAGCCACCCAGCCACCCACGTCACCTGGGACACCCTGTGCTGCTCCCAGAAAACCCACCCTGGCATTCATGGCCTTGTGGTTTTTCTTGGTTTTCTTCAGGAACTGCTTCAGGCTCCCCGAGGACACGTATTCTGTGATGAAGATGACCTGGGAGAGAAGAGAGGTGTCAGCTGCCCAGGCTCCCAACTTGGCCAGCACCCATGGGTGCTCCAGCTGAGGCGCACAGCCCATGCCAAGAGCTGCTGGAGGCAGCGTCCTGAGGCAAGGGAGGTCTCAGGGAGCAGAGCTGGAATCCCACTTGGCTCCCACCCCCATCTCGGGGACCTCCCAAACACTCTGCCTCCCCGAGTCCCCCCTACCCGCGCCTTCAAGTCCTTCACGTCCAGCCAGTACTTGTGAAGCTTCACGATGTTGGGGTGATCCACAAGCACCAGCTGCTCAAACATAGTCTTGATCTTCTCCTGTGGGCAGAGGGAAGGCAGGTGAGGTGGCAGGTCCCGGGAGGTGGCAGGACACCTCTGGGAGCACGGGATGTGGGGCTGGGACGAGGCTGTGCACCAGTCACAGGGAAGCTGGTTTTGGGGTGCAGAGGACACGCAGAGCTGTCCCTGCAAGAGAAGCCCCAGGAAAGCCAGAGCCCCAAACAGTAGCCTGGCAGGTGGGCTGTGGCTGGCACGGCGGGCACACACTGCAGGCACTGCCCTGCCACCCGGGGGGCTCCAGGGAGGTGGGCACAGTCCCCGCTGGGGAGGGGTGGCTCACCTCATGTGCTTTAAAGGCCTTCTTGTCGGTGAAGAGCAGCTCGTTCCACACCACCTCCACACCCTCCTCCGTGTCCATGGCCAGGAAGGTGCTCTGGATGCCCGGCATGTTCCCCTGATTCACCTGCAAAGCACGGGGAGGCGTGAGACAGCCCGGCTGCAGCCCTGCCCGTGGCACCCGCACCACCGAGGAGCCTGGTGAAGGGACATGGCCCCAGCGTCCCTGCAGCCGCTCCTGCGGAGGACTCCAGGACTCCCTGTTGGCAGGAGCAAACCCCCAGCCCACAGCCTGCTCTGTCCTGCCCACGGGACCTGCTGGCTCAGGAGCTTGGGCACCACAGAATCATGGAATCATTTGGGCTGGAAAAGACCTTTCAGCTCCTGGAGCCCCAGCGTCGCCCCAGCCCTGCCAGGGCACCACTGCCCCCTGTCCCTCAGCACCACAGCTCCATGGGGGGCTTGGAAACCCCTCCAGGGGTCACAGGGACTCCCCCCCTGCCCTGGGCAGCCTGGCACAGCCCTGGACAACCCTCCAGGGGAACAAATTGTTCCTCAGCTCCAACCTAAACCTCCCCTGGGGCAGCTTGAGGCCTTTGAGACTTGTGCTCCAGCCCCTTCCCCAGCCCCGCTGCCCTTCCCTGGCCACGCTCCAGCCCCTCCCTGTCCTGCTGGGAGCGAGGGGCCCAAACTGACCCCAGGATTGCAGGGGTGGCCTCCCCAGTGCCCAGTCCAGACGACAAGGGGACTTTTCAGCTGCTGCCAGGGCCGGTGGGCAGTGTCCCACTGTGCCCAGGGGCTGGTGCGGGCACAGAGACGTGGCACCCCCATCTCGTTAGCAGGGGACAGACAGGCAGCTTGTGGCGCAGTTCCTGCTGCGGACACACAAAGCTCCTCTGTCTCTGGTCCTCCCCCCGCGCCAGCTCCACGTGCCGCAGAGAGCCCGGCACGGACGGGCAGCGACGTGGCCAGCTGGCCCTGCCAACCACAGCCTGCCCGGCACCTCCCAGTGCTCCCAACGCGGCCCAGCGCCAGAGTGCTCAGTGGGGAGGTGGCCCAGCCCTTGCCCGCAGAATCGCACAAAGACACCAAATCTCTGAGCTGGGGCCTCCAACAAGGAGGACCCGAATGTCCTTTTGGCTGCCACCAGGACAGGCAGGAGCAGCGGAGCTCTGTGCAGAGTTCCTGATGCACAGCCCGGAGGCACAGCCGGGGCTGGAAGCCTCAGGTGTCACCTTCTTGTCCACCTTGCCGTGGGGCCACAGCGCTCCTGTGCGTGCCGAGCCTGCGGCAGGACCCGGCTGGCACGGCCACCACAGCCCATCCCCACGCCTGGATGAAGCGGGGGCTGCCCAGACCCATCCCATCGCCTCCTGCTCGCAGCTTGGTGGAAGAACAGCTGGGATGAACTGGACCGACCACCCAGAGCAGTCTGGGGCCATCCCTCCCTAACAGCCTCCCAGCCTTGAAGGACCCGCTCCCTGAGCCTAAAGGCTCTGGACAGTGGATCTGCTGGAATGTGGGAGGCTCTGGACGTGCCGAGGAGTCTCAGCCAGGCCCACGCGGAGGACACGGAGGCGAACGTGCCCCGTCTTGTGCCGAGAGGCAATAAAGCCGACGCTGAACAGCTGCCGGTGCAGCGAGTGCCGGCACTGCACAAAGAGCCAGCGCTGCCCCAGGGTCGCTGACATGACTGAATGCAACAGGAGCCATCCATGGATCACCGTGATGCCTCCGGCCGTGCCTCTCAGGAGTTCCCAGCAGCTCTGCGGGCTGCTAATGGTGGGCACTGTGTGGAACGGGCAGCGCTCCAGGGCCGGGCTGGACAAGCTGCCTGCTCAGGCTGCTTCCAGAAAGCCCCTGGCAGGGGCTGAGCCTGGCCCAGGCCGACCGCCGGGGACACGCCAGAGAAGGTTTACCAAAGATCTGGTTGCATCTTACAATAAATCGCTCCCTTTTCAGCTTCTTGCGTCACTGGGGATGGAAAGAGGCTCAGAGAGGCAGCCCTGGGGCCTGGAGAGCCGCTGCGGAACAGGCAGCAGGGGCTGGGGGGCAGAGCACAGGCGCTGCTGATGCCACCGGGAGTTTTCACACTGTCTGGAGAAGAACATAAGGACCGGGTACCCCCCAGGCAGCCTCCGTGCCACCCCACGGGGCAGCCCCAGAGCCCCCTGTGCCGGTGCCCCGGCCCCCAGGACCTTGGCACAGGAGCAGGGCTGGGAAGCAGTGCAGCCCCCAGCACAGCCATGGGGACCAATCCTGGCACCCTGTCACTCCCCTGTGCCCAAGGAGCTGTCTGGAGAGGTCAGCAGTGGACTGGGACCCTCAACCCCCTCCCGGCAGGGTCCCTTTGCTCCCCCAGCGCTGCCAGTGACGGGGTGGGGGGTGAGGTGCAAAGCGGCAGGAGGAAGAGAGGGAGACGTCGTGTTGCCTTCTCACACCTGAGCCCCGCCACCACCACCACACAACCATCCCCAGAATGACCACCCAGAGACACAGGAGGACTGTTGCAGAGGCCACCAGTAGAACCCGAGCTAGGCTGGATACACACAGAGCTCCCAGGAGCCTTGAGGCTGCAGGGAACAGAACCAAACCTCTCCAGGGGCTTTTGGGCTGGTACCGAGCCAGAGATGGCACCGTCTGGAGGACACCAGGCAAAGACCAGAGACGCCCTACGGGACAGCCAAGGGAGGAGGAGGAGCAGGTACCAGAACACAGGGCCCCAGGCTCTCCACGCTCACTGAGACCAGCCATGACATGCACACATGTCATAGAATCACAGAGTCACAGAATTGTTTGGGTTGGGAGAGCCCTTGGAGCTCCTGGAGCCCAAGCGTTGCCCCAGCCCTGCCAGGGCACCACTGCCCCCTGTCCCTCAGCACCACAGCTCCACGGGGGGCTTGGAAGCCCCTCCAGGGGTCACGGGGACTCCCTCCCCTGCCCTGGGCAGCCTGGCACAGCCCTGGACAACCCTCAAGGGGGTTGAAGGAATTGTTCCTCAGCTCCAACCTCAACCTCCCCTGGGGCAGCTTGAGGCCGGTTCCTCTTGGCCTGGTGCTTGTTCCTTGGGGAAACAGGCTGACCCACACGGTGTCCACACAACAGGTCAAATGCTCGTGCCAGGGGAGCAGTGCCGGTTCTCCACCCCCGGGCAGAGCCCGAGGCTGCTGGTGATGAGAGGAGGGCTGGCAGGCTGGTGATGCTCACTGCGAGCACCATTTCCCTGACCCCTGGTGGCTCGGCGATCCCTCTTGGCGCTGGGATCTGGCAGGATTTGCTGAGCCCACGTGGCTGAGCAAGGAACACAATGTGCCGGGAGAGCCCTTGTGCGGAGTCAATCCCAGTCTGGAGCTCAGCTCCGGCATCTCGTGAGCTGGGCATCAGAAGGGCAGTGTCTGGGCTTCTCAAGGGACTATTGCTCAGGCCATGGTTAGGCAGGAGATGCTGCTGAGGCACAGGGCATTCTTAGGCAGCACACTGTCCGCTCAGAGCAAGGTGTGTGAGCAGCAGGGATCAGAGAATCACAGAATGGTCTGGGTTGGGAGAGCCTTTCGAGCTCCTGGAGCCCCAGCATCGCCCCAGCCCTGCCAGGACACCACTGCCCCCTGTCCCTCAGCTCCATGGGGGGCTTGGAAACCCCTCCAGGGGTCACGGGAACTCCCCCCTGCCCTGGGCAGCCTGGCACAGCCCTGGGGAACCCTCAAGGGGGTTGAAGGAATTGTTCCTCAGCTCCAACCTAAATCTTCCCTGGGGCAGCTTGAGGCTGGTTCCTCTTGTTGCATCGCCTGGGACAAGAGATCTCACTCCCCCTGCTCCAGCCTCCTGCCAGGAGCTGTCAGAGCCAGAAGGGCTCCCCTCAGCCTCCCTTGCTCCAGGCTACAATGGAGGACAGTGTTTCTGCAGGGCCACCCCTTCAGCCCGTGGCTGCACACTGGGCTCCCCTGGCCCCCTCCAAGTCCCGTGTTCCCCATCCCTGCCTCCCGTCCCCACCGCCCTGTGCTGTGCCAGGGTGCCTGCTGCAACATGGAAGTCTTTCTGTGAAATATATAAAAAGGAAAAAAACCCAAACTATATAAGAGGGCTGAGGCCCTTGTGCTGGTTCCTTCAGCTCACCACGGGACAGGGACAGCAGATCCAGCAATCTCAGAGCCACCCACACCCGGCCAGGCTGGGCGCAGGCTGTGCCCTCCAGCAGGGACGCTGAAGGCTCTGGCAGAAAAGCTCACTGGGTGACACCCACCCACCGCAGTCCACAGCAACAGCTCGAGCCTACAGTGTCCTGTGACTGTGCTGGAGTGAGAGGCGGCATCAGCGGTGCCAGATAAACCTGTTCCCTCCGTGCGCTCCGCTTACGCAATCAGCAGGTGAAGGGAACACAGGAGATGGAAAATATTTTGATTCCAGTGAAGCATTTTATCCTGCCTTGCACAGAAACATATTTGCAGCATTAATCACAGAATCACCAAATCCCAGTGTGGAGGGGCTGGACGTGCCCTCTGGAGCTGCTCTGGTGCCACCCCAGCTCCACCCAGCAGGGGCACCCAGAGCAGGGGCCCAGCAGCGCAGGGTCCAGCCGGGGTGGGAATCTCTCCAGACAAGGAGACTCCACAGCCTCTCTGGGCAGCCTGGCACAGGCTCCAAACCCTCACACCAAACAACTTGCTCCTCCTGCTCAGCTGGAACCTCCTGGCTTCCAGTTGGTGCCCCTTGGTGCCCCTTGTCCTGTCCCTGGGCACCAGTGAGCAGAGTCTGTGCCCATCCTCCTGCCCCCCGGGGCCCTTTATCTCTTGCTCAGCATTGCCCAGCTCCCCTCTCGGGCTGCTCCTCCCCAGCTGAACCGTCCCAGCTCTCCCAGCAGAGGGGTCCCAGCCCTCCCAGCATTGCTGGGGCTGCTCTGGCCCCGCTCCACCAGGTCCCTGTCTCTGCTGTGCTGAGCACTCCCGAGCTGCCCCAGCACTGCAGGGGGGTCTCTCTCTCTGCCCAGAGCCCTGGGAGCAGAGGGGCAGGATCCCCCCTCCCCTGCTGCCCACACTGCTGGGGTGCCCCCTGACCCTGCCCGCCAGCAGCCATGGGGAGCTCCCTGTTTAGCACCCACAGACGGGGTGAGGAACCTCTCCCAGCAAGAAGGGAACCGCTGGCCAGCCTGGCCTGTCTGCCCGCAGGAGGGGACTGGAAATCTCTTCTGCTTCCACAGCCCGGCTGCCGGAGCAAACGTTGCAATCCCTGTTCTCCTTCCACTGCTCGGGAGAAGGGACAGGAGAGTATTTTTCCACCGCCCAGAGAAGAGCCAGGAAAGATCCCGCTCGCTGAGGGCTGGTGTTGCTCCTTCCTGGGCAGAAGATGGACCGTTGCCCACCCGCCCGCCTTGGCAGGAAGGCTGCTCAGGAAGCCGGATCCCAGGGAGCCATTTGCTTTGCCTCCAGGAGCCGGCGGCTTTGCCCTGGGCGCCGCACGCCCCGGGACAGGAGATGTGAGCCAGGGCTGGGCACTGCCCTGAGCCGCTCCCCGGCCCCGCTGCACCTCGGAATGTCCCCGGCAGCGTGGCGGGAGGCTGGTACCCGCGCCCCATGGCACCGGCCCGGGGGTTTGCGCAGGAGAAGACTCTGCAGAACACGTCTGGAAAGGGAAAGGATCCCGGGCACCAGCCTGCATCGGGGCACTGGGCAGAGCCCGGGCAGGCTGAGGTGGGAGGTGGAAGCAGGAGGGGCCCAAGAACAGTCTGGGTGCACAGTTCCCCAAGCCCCCAGTGCCCACCAGTCCAAACTGGGGACAAACACCCAGGAACAGGCTTCCCAGTTCTCCTTCAAGAGGCAACAGGCTGCACTGGGTGGTCCTCCCAGCCCAGCTGGAGAACGCCAAACCGCAGCAGCCCCCGGAGCCAGGCCAGGGAGCCAGGGCCAGCAGCAATTAGCCCTGCTCCCAGGAACCTGGTGCACCTGACCCTGCCGACTGCGCCCCGAGCGGGATCTGTCCTCCTGCTGCGCTGGCACCGAGTGGACCTGGCCAAAGAGCTGAGCAGTCAGCGGCGCGGCTTCACCGGCAGCCAGCAAAGCCACCTTGCAGCCTGGCACCGCTGCGGGGACGCCAGCCCCACTGCCTCCCACCTGCCCACTGCCGGGCACTGCGCCTCTCGGATGGAGGAGACTGGATGTGATCGGCCTTCCATCTGGGTTGTAACGTGACCGTGGGACACCCCTGGGTGCAGACCCTGCAGGGCCCTGCGCCTTCTCTGGTTACACCAGAGAGAAAAGATAAAGGAGACGAGGGACACGGGAGGAGAACAAGCCTGCAAGTCTCACAACCAGCGTTTGGCCGCTGAAAATAAAAACATCCACATGGGAAAACCAAGGAAAGGGCAAAAAAAAAGCTTGGCAGAAACAGGAAAGGGGACGAAACACGGAGAAAGCCGGTGACTGACTCTTGTCTGTCGTGTCCAGGTTGGAGGGAGCTCCGGAGCTGAGTGCGAGCGGGACGCAGCGGAGGAGCCGGAGCAGGCAGGTGATGCCTCTGGAGCACACCAAGCACCGGGGACCATCGAGCAGCCGGAAGGGTGCTCTGGGGCGGAATGCGAGCGGAGACAAGAGAGCGTGTCACCGCATGAAAACGGACGAGTTTCTGCACTAACCTTCGCCGCCCGCTGACGTCAGCTCCCGCCCCGGCTGCGAGAACAAGGCGAAGGATTGTTACGGCCGGGTCGGATCAGGGGGGATTAAAGGATCCTTGAAACGGAGAAAGCAGCAGAGGGAAAGCAGACCCAGAGTGACGGGCGGAGCCGTCCCCGCACAGCACCCGCGTGACGAGGAGGGTGATGAGCAGGACGCTCGACCCAGCGGGCAAAGTCCTGCCAGTGGCCAGCCCCACAGAACCGTGCTGAGGAGAGGAGACCTCGCTAGCCACTGCCGGCAGAGTCCCTGAGCTCTGCCACCTCTATTCCAACAACCTCATCTCGCTTCCACAAACATCCCCACTTAAAGCCACCTCGGGCGTCCCAGCTCCTGTGGGGCGCGTGGTGCAGAGCCTCATGACCATAACCTGTCAGCTTGGCTGAGGTCACCGCTCAACTCACCCTGGAAAGTTAAACAACAGCAAAACAACTGCTGCAAATCCAGTGAGGGGCAGGGAAAAAATAGATGGTGTGAACAGAGCGAGCCAAGTCCTTCAGCTGATCCCCCCGCACTGGAAAAGCATCTCCCAAGAGAACACACTTTAAGCCCTGGCCTCCTGGGAGGGCTGGCAACAAAGCAGCTTTTAAAAATAACTCTGGTGGCAAATATTCCATCACTGGGTGCTTTCCAAATAACCTACTGCAGAACTGGTTACCCTCGTTGCAGCCCGCGGACAGACAAACGCCTCCCCAGGGGAACGGCCGCACACCCCGCGCCAGCGCTCGGTCGCTGTTCCCTGGGCTGTCCCTGTCCTCCGGTCTGTGGGAGCCTGCAGCCGACAGTGTCAGAGCACTGCAGCTCTGCCTCAGCATTTCTTCCCTTCATCCCCCTTCCCCTTTTCCCTTGCTTTCATCCTGCTGGTTTTAGAAGCTCATAGTCCAAGGGCTCTGTATCATTAACCCTTTCACTACACAAGGTGACCTGAGGGGGAGCAATGGACAATTTCAAGGGAAAATGCACCCAGCCCGGCTCTGGCCATCGCCGGCTGGGCTGCAGCGGATGGCGGAACTGTGTTGGAGGCAACGGTGGAGTCACGAGCAGAGAAGCAGCTCTAAAACTCGGTCCAATGAACCACAGCCGAGCTTTGCCACAGCGAGCGCACGTTTGTCTGGAGAGAAAGGGTCAGGAGCACACCCGGCAGGACCGCAGGCAGGGACCTGGAGGTGGACGGGAGATGCTGGAGAGGCGGCTGGAATAATGGCCTGAACCTGGTCATGTGGCAGATCAACACAGTGGTGCCAGTGCTCATGACCAGTGCCCACCAGTCCTCATGACCGGTGCCCACTGGTGCCCACCAGTCCTCGTGACCGGTGCCCACTGGTGCTCACCAGTGCTCATGAGCTCCAGAGTCAACAGCTCTTTACTGGTCCCACCAAGTCCCCTCTCCAAACGGACCAAGGGGTCACAGGGGCGAAGCGGCAGGGATGAAACCAGCCTGCTGTGGGTCACCAGGTGCCCGGGGTCGTTCCAGAACAAGTAAAGCTTCAAAACTTTTAAACTGAGTTTCTTCTTCCTTGAAACTCCACGGGGCGGGTGGAAAAAGCAAATGAAGTCATCAAACGAATGCTGAAAAACCCACCTCCTCCTGCACAGAGAAGCCTCCAGCGTTGCTCTGCGGCTCTGACACCGCGAGCAGCAGAGAAGAGCACGCGGCGGCACGCGGGTTGTGCTGGCACTGAACGCAGAGTCCCCAGCAGATTCACACCGTGTGGAGATGCTGTAGGTGCTTCTATTTCCTGAACCGCTCATGGAAACCTGCGACTTCACACTCGCGGCAGATACAGGCGTCATGAGCAGGCAAAGGAGGCTCTGAGAGCAACGCCGTCCTCTTGGGAGGCACGGCCGGGCCCAGAGCAGCACGACGCTGTCGGCAGGCTCCAGGAGGTTTCTCCGTGCCTGAAGCGCGGTGGGATGGGGTGCCGCAGGGAGGGGAGCACAGCTACAACGGCCACGTCTGAAAACAGCCCCGTGGTGCCTGGGCGCGTGTCATTAACAGACACACAGCAGCATTTGTCACGGCCTGTGCTCCAGTACCGCGCTTTGAGCACCAGAACACTGCCTGGGGCACTTGGCGCTGCCCACCTCAGCTCTCCGGGTCCCGACGCTGCTCCAGTGCCCAGCGTCTCTCCAGCGCTGCAGAGAGGGCAGCTCATAGATCCATAGAATGGTTTGGGTTGGAAGGACCTTAAAGATCATCCAGTTCCAATCCCCTGCCATGGGCAGAGGCACAGGTACCTCCCACTAGAGCAGGGTGCTCAGAGCCCCAGGCAGCCTGGGCTGGGACACAGCCAAGGATGGGGCACCCGCAGCTCCCCGGGCAGCCTGGGCTGGGACACAGCCAGGGATGGGGCACCCACAGCTCCCCGGGCAGCCTGGGCCAGGCTCTCACTGCCCTCATGGGCAGCTCTCCCACCTCTCCAGACCCAATCTCAGAGCAGCAAGACCTTAAGTGGAGCACAGCACTGTGGATCCCGCACTGGCCTTGACCACTCCAGCAAATGCAAACCAAGGAGAAAAAACAATTACAATAAATCAGGATCCTGAGGGAAAATCCCTACTGGTGAAAATGCCTGAAGTGCTTTCTGTGATGAGAACAGAATGTTCACCAATGTCAGAAGGATCCCCTTCAGCAGCTAACAGACCAAAAACACTGGTTTTTCTCCCCAGTACATCACTAAGCATCTCTGGATTGGCAACACCCAAACATCTCACCCTCAGAGAGACCTGGTGACGCCATCCCAGTGCTGGAGCTCATCGCTACCATGTGCCACCGGATCACAAACCACCGAGACTCACCAGCCTCCTGCCACCGCCCCGTCCTGCTGCGTGCCAGAGAGGCTGGTCCACCCTCCACCCCCTCCGGCAAGCAGAGCCCCTGCAGATGGGTGTCAGGGCACAGCCACCAGCACTGGAATGGACATGTGCCCGGTGGGGCTGCGCTCCCCCTCCGTGCTGCACAGGGGCCAAACTTCCAGGGCCCAACACCAGCCACGGCGACAGGGGCACTCCCATGTCGAAATCCAGCGTTAAATACACGTCACTACGTGTCACCATTGGGTCAAAACAGACAAAGACTGTTGAAACGAGGAATGAGCTCCAAGTCACCTCTTTGCCAGAGGCAGCAAGGGGTTACAGCCCGCCCGGTAGATCACAGGGTCGCACATCACCCAAGAACTGGGTGGATAAACATCATGCCATGGCAGGTCACAACAAGTCACGACAAGTCACAACAGGGCAGATGCAATTAAATTTACCAGGGAGCAGAGTAGTAGGATGAGGGGTAATAGGGACACCTTGGACATGCCGTGCGGGTGGGATCCGATACTCCAGAAGCACCAAGGATGGGTAGGACAAGGATACATCGGGTTTTGAGCATGATGTCAGGTCCTGGCACTTGCCCCATTGCCTGTGCACCATGGAACGGGGCACTGGCAGCAGTCGTGTGGCACGGACACCCCAATGCAAGGCCCTGACGTAGAGACAATGAGTGGCAGAGGTGGTGTGGTCACGGGAATAAGAGGGAAGGGTGGTGTGTGGGTGTGCAAGCACCAGAAGGCACAGGGGACACAAGAGGGACAGGTTTTGATGGCACCGACATGGCAGGTCATCAAGATCTCAGCAAAATCCAGGCTGGAGGAACAGCCAAAAAGACAGGCAGCCGGACTATAGCTCTGGAACACCTACCAGTCGTTAGCACTGGGATAAACACCAGGACTGGCCTCAGGTGGGCCCTTTCACCCATCAGGAGCTGGCAGTGCCCGTGACATCTGTCCCTCAGCGCTGTCCCACCCCTGCCTAGGGCCAGGATTCACCCATTACTTTGGTCCCTGTTCCGGGTGCCCTGACCCAAGCGGGGAGACTTGGGCCCCACTTACAGGGGAGCTGGTCCTTGCACGGGTGTGGGGGACACGTCTGGAGGAGAGGGGCTGGGAGTGACAGTGGCAGCAGCACAGAGCCCCGGTGACACGTTGCAGGGGGCTGTGCAGAGCCCTGGGCTGGGGACAGGAGAGGAGAAGGTCCAAACCCCTTGCGTGAAGAGGAGGAAACAGGTCCCCAGCCCCCGGTGTGGGGACCAGCCCCATCACGGCTGCGTCCCACCACCCCCCCGGCGAGCCCTCGCTGCCCGGGCAGTGACCCACGGCCAGCACCCTGGCCCCGGCCCGGTGCCACCCCCACAGCCAAAGACCGTGCCCAGCAAAACCGGCCGGGGCTGGGCTTGGCACCAGCTCTCACCCCGCTCCGGGGCACGGCGAGCGCGGCTCCTCACCCCGGGCTCCCCGCCCCGGGGCACAGCCCGGCTGCCCGCACCGGGGCCGGTCTCCCTCCCCATCGCAGCCCGGCCGGAGGGACGCGGTGCGGCCTCGGGGGAGCAGCGGGTGCCCGGCCCGGGGGAGCAGCGGGTGCCCGGCCCGGGGGAGCAGCGGGTGCCCGGCCCCGGGGAGCAGCGGGTGCCCGGCCCCGCAGCACCCACCTGCTCGCGGCGCTTCTGCCAGCGCCCGCAGGGGCTCTCCTCCAGCACCTCGCTCTCCTCCTCGCTCTCCTCCTCCTTCTCCTGCGCCAGCCGCGCGTCCGGCTCCGGCACCGCCATCCCGGCACCAGCCGAGCCGCCGCTGCGAACCGTGGCGACCCGCGCCGAGTCGAGCCGAACCGCGCCGAGCGGCTCCGAGCCGCGCCGAACCGAGCCGAACCGAGCCGAGCCGCCCCCAGCCAGCGGAATCGCTCCGAACCAAGCCGCTCCGAGCGGAGTCGCGCCGAGCCGAGCCGCTCCGTTCCCCTCCCTTCCCCGGGCTGTC
>JANVCC010000058.1:228834-239389 GCA_025345505.1 Todiramphus chloris collaris
GGAGCCTGGAGGGGGTCACACACCCAGTCTGGAGTCCCCCAGCCCCAATTCAGAGCTCCCAGACCCACCATGGAGCAGGGGTGGGGGTCATATGCCCAGTTTGGAGCCCCCCAGCCCCAGTTCAGAGCCCCCAGCCCCACCACAGAGACGGTGGGGGTTCTCCCAGCCACTTGCCCCGCACCCGCCCCCCGCAGACCTGGAGGGAGAAGATGACGACGGTGAAGCAGACGACGACGGTGATGCCGACAGCCATGATGACAGCGTCGGTGTTGTAGAAGCTGGCGATCATCCCCACCATGTAGGACAGGCTGATGGTCAGGATGGACTGGGGGACACACACACAGATGGGCACCACGGTCATGCCGGCGGCACCGCGCCCACCGACGCCGAATTTCCGCGGCACCTGAGGCTTTGCCAAAGTCAGGGTGGGCACCCAACCCTCTGGGCATCCCTGGAGCCTGGCAGGGGGGTACATGGTGGAACTCACCGTCCCCATCACGGCACTCACCAGAGCCACCATGTTCCAGGGGTGCTTACGGCGGAAGTCGCCGCAGCAGCTGAGGACGATGAGGGAGACGAAGAAGACGCCATAGGAGACGTAGTAGGTCCAGACGTTGCGCCGGACGAAGCCCTTGACGCCCCCCACGAAGGTGAAGACGGCGACGAAGGCGAAGGTGACGCTCAGCTGCAGGGTCAGCACCAGGAATACCTGGGGGCAGGGGTGTCAGGGGGGCTCCAGGACCCCCCTGTGCCCCCCCAGGTGAGGACAGGGACCCACCTTTCGGATGAAGGCCTGGCGGATGCTCTTGTCGTCCCAGTGTGCGGTGGGGAAGTCCTGGTTGTCATAGTAGGAGGGGGGGCCGTCCTCGTGGTAGGTGCTGTGCAGGGGGGCTGGGGGCAGAAACGGAGGGGCGCAGGTGAAGGGGAGCTGGGGAGGGCCTTGGTGCCCACAGGGAGACCTGGATCTGGCTGGTGGCAGCAGGACGGGGAGGGGTCTCAGGGGGCTGAGATGGGTCCCAGGGGGCTGAGGGGGGGCCAAGGGGCGGGGGGGGGGCTGGGCAGAGGGCATGGGAGCGGCACCCAAAGGGACAGGCACAAGGTGCTGGAGGGGGTGGAGGGGCTCCCAGGAAGCCGGGGGGTGGGGTCCCAGGGGGCTCTGGGGGGTGGTTCAGGAGGCTGGGGGGGGAACCCAGGGGGCTGGGGGAGGTTGCACAAGGGTGGGGGGCATCTCAGAGGGCTTGAGGGGGTCCCAGGGGGCTTAGGGAGGGTGTCAGGAGGCTGTGGGAGGATCTCAGGGCTCCCAGGGGGGCTCCCAGGGGGCTGAAGGGAGGTCCTCTAGGGACCTGGGGGGGTCTCAGGGGGCTTGGGAGGGTTTCGTTTCAGGGGGCTGCTGGGGTCCAAGGGTGCGCTCTCAGGGGATGGGCTCATCTGTGGGAGCTTGTGGGGCAGGACGCCCACCCTAGGGGGGCACTCTGAGCTGCACTACCAGACAGACACCCCCTCACCCACCACTCACAGTCAAAACGGGACCCCCTGCCCGGCACCACCATCGGCCACCCCCTGGTTGCCCGCACCCCCCAGCCAGACCCAGCCCCCCTCCCTGAGCCCCCCACCCACCCGACCCTCCCCCATTACTCACAGTCCTGGTCCCCCGGGACCATGGGCTGGGGCTGGGCGTAGGGGGGCTGCGCGTAGGGGCCCTGGGGGTACGGCCCCGGGGGGGGATAGGGCCCGGGGGGGTACGGCCCCGCCGCGGGGTACGGCCCCGGCGGGGGATACGGCCCGGGAGGGGGGTACGGCCCCGGCCCCTGCGGGAAGCCCGGCTGGTTGTAGGGGGCAAACTGGGGTTGGGGGGGGTAGGGGGCGGCGGTGGGGGGCGGGTAGGGGGACTGCGCATAGCCCGGGGGGGCCGTTGGTTGCGGCCCCCCCGGGAAGGGGTCTCCGGTCACCAGGAAGCTCTTCTCGTGGGACATCGTGACCCCCCGGCTGCCGGCAAGCGCTGTGGGGAGAGGAGGGGGGTCAGAGCCACCCGGGGTCTCCCCCCAACCCCTCACTCGCTCCCCAGCCCCGCAAGATGGCGGCCGGCGGCGGGGCCGTTGCCATGGCAACCAAACACACCCCCCCCCCCCCCCCCCCCCCCCCCCCCCCCCCGCAACCCCCCCATGGCAACCTCGGGCAGTTCGGGGCTGCTGTGGGGCCAGCGTGCGGGACCAGTATGGTCCCAGTATGGGGCCAGTGCAGGTTCGGCGTGGGCCCAGCACGGGGCCGGTGTGTGTGGCCGGTACCGGGCCGGTGTGTGTGGCCGGTACCGGGCCGGTGTGTGCGGCAGGTACGGGGCCGGTGTGTGCGGCGGGCACGGGGCCGGTGTGTGCGGCAGGTACGGGGCCGGTGTGTGCGGCGGGTACGGGGCCGGTGTGTGCGGCCGGTACCGGGCCGGTGTGTGCGGCCGGTACGGGGCCGGTGTGTGCGGCCGGTACGGGGCCGGCCGCGGTGCCGGCAGCCCCGGCGCTCCCCGCTGCTCCATCACCGGCCCCACTCCCCGCCCCACCTACGGCCACCGCCGCCCCATCGCCGGCCCACCGGGGCCCAACCGGGCCCAGCACGGCCGGCGGCACCGGTTGCCCGCGCCGGAGCCGACCGCCGGCGAAGTAGCGGGACCGCGACCCCCGGCTCTGCCCGCGGCGGCCGGTGGGCGAGCGAGGCTTTGCCGCCGTCCCGGCGGGGTCCCCGAGTGCGGCCGACGGTCGGCACCGGTTCTGCGCGCGGGCCGCCGTTACAAAACCAGGCGCTGCGGGAATGGCGGCCGCGGCCCGTGCCGCCATCGACGCCACCGGTGCCGCCGCCGCGGTGATGGCCGCGGCCTGGCAGGGCGGGCAGGCGGCTGGCACAGACCCCGGCCAGCGCTGCGCAATCCCGCGCCGCGCCGCGGCGGGCGGGACGTGCCGGTGCCGGTGCCGGTGCCGGTGCCGGTGCCGGTGCCGGTGCCGCAGCAGTGTCGCCGTCCCCAGGCACGAGGCCGGCCACCGGCGCCAGGCCCCGGTCAAGTGACAGCCTGGCCCGTGGCGCAACCGAAGCGCGGCCGCGTGACGCCCCGTCGGACGGACGGGGGCGGGGGGGGTGCTCGGCCCTGCGGCACCGCGGCCACGGGCGTGTGGCGAGGGGCTGCTGGATCTGGGGTCCCTGGGGAGGGCGGGGACCCCCCCGTGGGCAGTGGGTTGGACGGTGGCACCGGCATGGGGGGGCACCCCGCGGGGGGGAGCACGGGGAGCTCCACTGGCGTGGGCGGCACCCGGTACAGGGTGGCCGGGTGGCACCGGGCACGGGGTGCAAGGGGTGTGGGTAACATGGGGTGCCCAGCGTACGGGGTGCACGTGACATGGGGTGCCCGGTGCAGGGGGTGCTGCTCGCACCGGGTAGCCGGTGCAGGGGGCGCGCAGCGCAGGGAGTGCCCGCAGCAGGGGGTACACCCCGCAATGGGTACCTGCAGCGGGGTGTGCAGGCGATGCTGCTCCCATGGGATACCCACAGCAGGGGGTGCACTCCGCAGTGGGTGCCCCGTGCAAGGGTGGGCAGGGGGTGCCCACAGCAGGGGATGCGCCCCCCACGGGGTGCCCGCAGCAGGGGGGTGCCCATAATGGGGAATGCAGGGAGTAACACGGGGTGCAGCCCGCACTGGGTGCCCGCAGCAGGGGGTGCAAGGGGCTGCAGGGGATGCCCGCAGCGGGGGGTGGGTGCAGGGGGGGCCTGCTGCCCCCCCCCGCCGGTTGTTCCCGGAGCCCCCGTAAGCGGCTTTGCCCGGTAATGCCCCAGCGCGGCCTATTTACGGCAGCACAATCCTAATCCCCAAGCGCTCGCCTCGGCGGGGGGGACACGGGCCGTGGGAGCCCCCCCTGTGCCCCGGGATAGGGGTCCCCGAGTGGGGTCCCGCACTGCGGCCCGGCCCGGCCCGTTCCACTCTCGGCACCAGCGTCCCCCCCCCACTGCGGAATGCGTAAACGCGGGGCGGGGGGGATCCGCGCTCGGGGTCGGCGCTGGGGCCTCCGTGACACCCCCTCCCCCCCCGTAACGACCCTCTCCGGTGCTGCAGGAGCCCCCCCCAGCCCCCCGGTCCTCCCCCGCTCACCGGGCCGGGCCGGGCCGTGCGGCAGCGCTGGCTCCGCTCCGCTCCGGGTGGGCGGGGCCTCGGCGGGGGCGGGGCTTCCCGAGACTGCGCTGCGTCCTTCGTGGGCGTGGCCTGTGCGCGAGGGGCGTGCACGACGGGGGAGGGGCGTGGCCTCGTGCCGGAAGCCGGCACCGCTTCTGGCCGCGCAAGGGCGGGGCCTGCGGCGAGGGGCGGGGCCTGCAGGGGAGGGGCGGGGCCTGGCGGCAGAGCGCCCCCGTGTGGCGGCCGCGCGGTCTCGCAGCCCCCGTCCGGCCCCGGCCCCGGCCCCTGGCCCCGCCCCAGGCCCCGCCCCCGGCGCGGCCACGCCCTTTTCCCGGTCCTGGTCCCGGGCCCCCCGCCCCGTTTCGGTTTCGTTTCTGCCGGGGCGGAGCCGAGCGGTGCCTGGCGCGCGGGGGTCCCGGGGGTGTGGAGCTGCCTGGGCCCTGCCTCAGGGTAGGGGCTGGGGGGGTGCGAGTGCCGGGGGTTCTGGGCGGGACCCTGGGTCGGGGCGGGTGTGGGGGCTCCCCCGGGTTTTGGGGAGGGGTTGGGGTCGCAGGCGGGTGCTGGGAGGGGGTCCTTGGTCCCGGGGGGGTCAGGCTGGCGAGGGGCGTGGGACGGGCCGCGCTGGGGGAGCCGAAGGACGGGGGTCCGTGTGTCCCTCCCCCTCCCCACCGTGCCCGTGCCCGTGCCCGGCAGGATGGCGCAGGAGGGGGGGGGGTGCCCCCCGGGGCCCCTCCTCGGCGCGGGGGTGTTGGAGGTCGGGGGGGTCCCCCCCAGCACGGAGCAGGAAATGGTGGTTTTGTACTTCGAGAGCCGGCGGCGCTCGGGGGGAGGGCCCGTCCGCGACTGCCAGCGCCTCGGGACCCTCCTCTTCGTCACCTTCGAGGACCCCCGGGGTGAGCGGGGAGGGGCACTGGGCTGGGGTCAAGGGGTCCCAGTTCCATCTGGGAGCACTGGAATGGAGCGTTAGGAAGCCACAGTTGCCACTGGGAGCACTGGGATGAGGTGTGGGGGGTCTGGGTTGGGGTTGGTGGTCCCAGTTCCATCTGGGAGCACTGGAATGGAGCGTTAGGAGGCCAAAGTTGCCACTGGGAGCACTGGGATGAGATGTGGGGGGGTCTTAATCTCCACTGGGAGGATTGGGATGTGTGGGGGGGTCCTAGTCCCAGATGGAGCACTGGAATGAGATGTGAAGGGTGTCCCAGTCCCATCTGGGAGCATTGGGATGAGGTGTGGGAGCTCTAGTCCCAGTTGGGAGCACTAGAATGGGATGGGGGGTTCCCAGTCCCATCTGGGAGCACTGGGATGGGATGGGAGGTCCCAGTCCTAAATGGGAGCACTGGTGAGCAATGCTGTGCCCCACTATGGGGTCCTGGTGCTGGGTGGGCACCGTCCCCCCCAGTGACCCTTGTGTCCCCCCCAAGATGCCCAGAACGTGCTGTCCCACGGTGGGCACAGGCTGGGTGGGGTCGAGCTGCAGGTGCGGCCGGCGCCACCCTGGGACCCCACCTGCCTTCTGCTGGGGGGCCTGGACCCCAGGGCCACCCCCGAGCTGCTGGAGCCCTCTCTGGAGACACTCCTGGGCCGTCCCCGTGGCACCTTTGCGCTGAGTCAGGGCCCAGCCCTGGGGTGGGGGTTGCTGCGCCTGCAGGACCCCATCACCCCCCATGGTAGGTGAGCTGGGAGCACTGGGATTGGGCTGTGGGGGTCCCGTTCCCACCTGGGAGCACTGGGATGAGGTGAGGGGGGTCACCCTGGTGTCACCATCACCTCATCCTGGCAGAGTTTGCAGCAGTGTCGGAGCGGGCACGGCACTGGGCGCCGGCAGGCACGGCAGTGTCGGTGCTGCGGGTGCCGGTGACCCCCAGCGTGCGGGTGCGGGTGGCGGCGCCGGGGCTGAGCCGTGACCTTCTTGAGCTCTACTTCGAGAACCGGCGCAGTGGTGGCGGCAGCGTCCAGGCAGTTCAGCTGCTGCCGGGCGGCCAGGCCGCCATCGTCACCTTCCAGGAGCCAGCTGGTGAGTGAGGGACGATGGGGACCCTGGTGCAGAGCCTCGGCTGCCCCAGTGCTGGCAGCGCCAGGGGTGCCATGGCTGCCCATCTCATCCCCTCACAGTGGCCAAGAGGGTGCTGCAGAGGCCGCATCAACTTCAGGACATGGTGCTGGAGCTCGACCCCCACTACCCCTTCCTGGAGCCGCTGGAGGCGGATGAGGCCCCAACGCTGGATGAGACCCCCATGGCAGACACAGCCCCTCCAGCTCCTGCCAGACCCCAGCTGGCAGAGCCGGTGACATGGAACCAGATGCCAGCAGAGCTGCCAGATGCCCTCCCCAGGGAGGACAAGGACACAGAGGGACGTGAGCCCTTGGCTAGCCAGCAGCACTGCCAGGAGCAGGTGACATCAGTGTCAGCGCAGGATGAGGTGCTGGTGTCGGCGCTGTCAGCGCAGGATGAGGTGTTGGTGCCGGCAGAGCCGGGAGCGGTGCGGTACCTGCAGCGGCACTACCAGGAGCTCCTGGCCAGCATCCCTGAGGTCTCCCTGGTACCGCTCGAGGGGGACGATGTCGGCGGGTTCCGGGTGAGCTGTGGACGGGGGGGGGTCAGGCAGCCCTGCGGTGCCCGGTGGCAGTGGCTGCCAGTCCTGACCACCCATCTGTTACCGGCAGGTGAGCGGGGAAGCGGGTCAGTGCCAGGCGGCCGCTGAGTTCCTGCAGAGCTTGCTGGGCACTGTGAGCTCGCTGCCGGTGACACTGCAGTTCCCAGGCGTTGCTCGGTTCCTGCGGGACAAGGGTGGGCAGAGCATCCTCCAGCAGCTTGAGAGCCGCTTCCAGTGCATCATTGACCTGGATGGCGTCCACTGGAGCCCCCCGGACCCCCAGGTATGGCTGTAGCCGGCACCTGGACAACAGGTGCTGTTGTGCCAGTCCCTGCCACGTGTGTGCCGCTGTGGTGATGCCCTCCCACCTTTCTATGCCTACAGCTGGAGCTGGCAGAGCTGCTCCCCCCAAGCTGCCACCAGGACACCCAGCACTGGCACCTGCCTGATGCTGACGATGGTGCTGATGATGGTGACGATGATGCCAACAGCGACGGCCTTCGATGTGACATCGGTGAGGGGCGGTGTGGAGTAGATGGGGCTGTGGGTGCCAGTTCTTGTGCCACAGCCTCATGGTGAAGGTTGACGCCTCGCTTCTTCCCACAGCAGAGATCAAGGAGCTGCTGGCAGCTCTGCGCCCCGGCGATGCCGATGGCGACAGGGAGCCTGTGCTGTGGCCTGATGACGACGAGCAGGACCCCAGCACTAGTCCCCACACCATGGACGATGAGGAGCTGCCGTGGGGTGAGCTGGGGCCTGGGACAGCAGAGGAGGAGGAGGAGGCGCAGATGGTGCTGGCGATCCAGCGCTCCATGGACAGCACACGGCACTGGGAGGAGGAGGAGGCGGCAGAGCTGGAACGTGCCACCGCGCTCTCCTTGCGCTCCTACCGCCGCCGGCACCAGGAGGAGGAGGAGGAGGAGGCTGCCGGGCTCCTGGCCGCGCTGGAGGCCTCGTTGGAGGAGGCTCTGCCAGTGGCAGACGTGGCGCAGGTGATGGTGTTCGGCTCCTTCGAGCGGGATGTGTCAGTAGTGCCGCAGGAGCTGGAGCGGGCGCTGGCCGGGCGGCTGCGAGTGCAAGAGGTGGCGAGCGAGCGGCTGCAGGCATTGCCAGCCGCCTTCCGCTGCCGCCTGACCCTCTTGCAGCGCCGGCACGCCGTGCGCCTCAGCCTGGCCAACGGCACCGCCAGCCTGCGCGGCTTCGACGAATACACCGCCGATGCCGCCCGCGACCTCGACATCCTGCTCCGGCAGCTGCTGGACCGCGGACCCACCGGTACCGACGCCTCTGCGGCGTGCTGGGTGCGGTGGGACCCCTCCGGCACTGCCGTCCCCTATGCCCCCGAGGCTGCCGCGCTGCTGGAGAGGGCCTGGCTGCACCAGGAGCGCCGGCTGGACCTGCTGCGGGACGGGCGGCCCTTCACCATTGACTTGGAGCGGATGGAGGAGTATGACATTGGCAATGCCAGCACCGTCACCATCTCCCGCAGCCGGCCCCCGATGGAGAGCGCCCGGCACCTGCTCGGTGCGTGATGATACCCTCAGTGCAGCGCCATGGGGCCCGTCCTGTGCTGCCACAGGGTCCTCTGCCCGGGCAGCACCGGGCTGGTGTTCACCGGGGCTGTGTCCAGCAGGGCTGGAGGCGCTGGGCCTGGAGGAAGAGGTGAGGCTGTTGCCGCTGGCCGAGGACTCGGAGGAGTTCGGCGACACGGTGCGCCTTTTCTACCGGACGCTGGAGGACCAGCACAGCAAGATCAGTGTCATCAAGGTGGGTGCTGGGACCTGGGGGGGACACCCTGGCAGTGTCCCCATGGCAGAGCCCGGACGCTGTGGTGCCACCCCGGCAGGTGCAGAAGCTGATCCACCCGCTGCTGTACCAGCAGTACCGGCTGAAGAAGGGCAGCATGGAGAAGGCGTGTGCCAGCGGCATGGCCACGGTGGAGCGGGTGCTCTTCCATGGCACCACCGAGACCTCCAGCCGTGAGATCTGCCTGCACGGCTTCAACCGCAGCTTCTGTGGCAAGAACGGTGAGCGCCAAGCTGGGAACCAGGAGGCTGAGGGGGGGATGGTGGCACTGGTGCGGGCTCACCCCTGTGCCACCAGCTCATCCCCGTAGCCGATGGCACGTGCTCACCACACTTGCCACCATCATCCCCATAGCCCTGGCAGATGCTTGCCCCAGTGCCGCCAGCTCGTCCCGGTGCCACCAGCTGGCCCTGGTAGCCCTGGCACGTGCTCACCCTGGTGCCACCTCTGATCCCGTTTGTCCCCCCCAGCTGCGCTCTACGGCCTCGGCGTGTACTTCGCGGCAGCAGCGGCGGTGTCAGTGCGGGATCGGTACTCGCCGCCCAGCGCCGATGGCACCAAGTATGTCTTCGTGGCCAAGGTGCTGACGGGGGCGTATGTGGCGGGGAGGCCGGGGCTCAGGGCCCCCCCCCTGCGGGAAGGGGCCGGGGGTCCCCCCCGGCGCTACGACAGCGTCGTGGACAACCCCCGGCAGCCCGGCATCTTTGTCATCTTCAACGACACCCAGGCCTACCCTCAGTACCTCATCAGCTGCCGCCGCTGCCCCCCCCGCGGGGGCCCTTCCTGACCCCCCGCAGCCTCCGAACCCCCCCGCACCCCCACTCAGGCTCACAGTAACGGCACAAACGGGAATAAAGTTGGAGATTTTTCCCCGTGTCCTGGAGGTGGGGGGGAAATGAGGACCGTGTTGGGGAGGCTGCTGAGCTGCCCCGTGGCTGTGCTGCGGGGGTCCCAGGGGGCTGGGAGCCGCGCAGGGCTGCAAGCCCCCCCGCTCCCGTGACTGGGCCCTCCCCATCCTGGAGCCACGGGTCCCTTGGGCTCATCCTGCCAGGCTCGGGCTCGGGGTCCCCACGAGGTTTGCTCACCCCTACCCCAGGGTTGGGTTCCCCCCTTGTGCCAGGAGGGAGGGGCTTGGGCAGGGGTCCGGGGGCTACAGGGGGGATTGCTGGGATGGGCCATGCCCCGGTGGTTTGAGGGTTCAGGGGCTCTGTAGCTGGCACTGAGTGGTGCCATAGCTCTGCCATGAGCACTGCTGGTGATCTCAGCTCAGCCGTGGGCAGCTGGCAGCAGCGCTGTTCCTGTACCTCATGGTGCTGTGCCAGTGCTGGACACCCTCTGTGCCCGCTGCTGCATCGTGCCCTGCTGGCACTGGGGATCCGGCACAGGGGATGTGGAGCCTGGCCTGGTGTGAAGGACAAGCTCATGGCATCACCCACTGCTGCCGGCATCACCCATCCATACTGGGCATCACCCATCTATGCTAGCATCACCCACCAGTGCCACCATCGCTTCCCTGCACCAGTGCCACCCTCCCTCCAGCATCGCCTGTGCCAAGGCTGGGATGGCAGTGCGGGGCCAGGGCTGCTGTGCCCCAGTGAGGGTTCAGTGTGGCTGTACTACCACTGCCAGCCTGTCTGGCTCCTCATCTGGCTGCTCCCACAGGGAGCCCTGTGCCAAGGCAGGGGATGTGGGGAGGGAGTGCCTGGATCCGGAGAGGCCCTGACCCTGGTTCTGGGAACACCCGGGCCCTGGGGCTGGATCCGTCCCTGCTCCCAGTGCCCAGTGCCTGGGGGTATTGAGGGGCCAGGAGCAGCCACAGGATCTTCCAGGCCCTGCCAGGCTGCGGGTTGGCACCGAATACACTGGAAGCTTCTGTCCCCTGCCTGTGCTTAACCCTGCCTGTGCTGTGCCCTGCCTGCTGCCCGTGCTGTGGCTCCCTGTACCCTGCCTGCTGCCCGTACCCGGCCCCTACCCTGCCTGTGCCTCTGCCTGTGCCCTGCCTGCTGCCCGT
>JANVCC010000058.1:279389-290280 GCA_025345505.1 Todiramphus chloris collaris
GCCACTGGAATAGTGGGCACTGGGTCTGCCCCCCAGCATGGTGGGCATGGGGTCCAGCCACTGGAATAGTGGGCACCAGCTCTACGCCCGCTGTGGCTGCTGGGTCCTGGCACGTGGCTGAACAGTGCCGGCCCCAGCCTGGCACGGGGGCGATTTTGATAGCACCAGCCTGTGCCTGGGGACACGTGTGATCACCGGCTGCATGTGGGGGGGGTCACGGCTGCTGCCCCGTTCGGGTGGGGTCTCGGCCACCCCCGGCACACCGGTGATGCCCTCGCCCTCCCCACAGGCTCAGCGCCACGTCAACGACCTGTACGAGGACCTGCGGGATGGACACAACCTCATCTCTCTGCTGGAGGTGCTCTCGGGGGACACCCTGGTAGGTGCCACCGCGCCGACGCCGCCGTCACCGCCGCCACCACTGTCACCCCGCTCGCCCCCGCCGGCCGCCCGGCCCCTCCTCGGCTTCTCCCCGCTCCCATCTCCCATCCTCCTCCCGCTTGGCATCTCCCCGGCTTCGGCCCATCCCGGCGAGTCAAGCCGCCGGCACCGCACCCCCGTCTGCCCCGCGCCCGCCCCGGCTCCGCCGCGGCCTCTAACGCCCCGACCTCTCTTTGCTTTGGTGACTTCTCTGCTTCGCCGGGCTCGTGTCGGCGGCTCTGCCCTGACCGCCCCCCTCCGCCTTTGCCTCCTCTTCCTCTCTTTGCGTCGCCGGCGCAGCCGAGGGAGCGCGACATCATCCGGAGCTTGCGCCTGGTGAGTCTCTGGTTCTGCCCTTTGCTCTCCGCATGGCAAAGCCCGGTCGCGGGGATGCTCTGGCACCGGTGTGGCAGCGGCGGCGACGCCTCGGCTCAGAAGCGCCGGTGTGCGCGGTGCTGGCGGGACGGGACGCGGTGGCGGCACCTCGGGACGTTCGGTTGGCGGCACGGCCGAGGCCAGGGCCGGTTTCCTGCCACGGTGAAATGGGAGCGTGGCATCACCAGGGCTGGTGCCGCGGGGCTGGGACGTGCTGGAGCTGAGCTGTGGCGCCTGGTGCTGCGGCAGGAGGTGCCACCCAGCTCCTTGGGACCGCTGGGGGCACCCGGCGAGGGGGACAGCACCGCGAGCACTGACCCCGGCTCTCCCTGCCCCAGCTGGCTGCCTTCGCCTCCTGCCCTGGGGCGAGGAGACCGCGGTCGGTTGCCACGCAGCGCGTGGCGGGCTCAGGGGCTCCCTGGCCCATCCGGCAGCTGGCAGCGGCACAGCCGTGTCCCGTGGAGTGCTGGGTGTGGGGGGTCAGCCCAGTGGCCCTGGCTGGGCACCGCAGGGGTGGGGCAGTTCCTCCAGGGGGGGTCACCCAGTGTGGGGGCAACACCAGAGTGTGCCAGGGAGCCTCGTGCCAGCTCTGGCACGGTGGAAGCGGGACAAGTGGCACTGCCAAGGCGGGCAGGGGCCTATCGGGGCTGTGGGGATGGTTGTTCCCTGCTGCGGGAACGAGGAAGAGCTGGTGTGGATCCGGCAGCAAGTCCGGCTACAGCTGCCATTATTCAGCCTGGCAGCACTTCTGCCCACGGTGGGATGGGATGGCACAGGCAGAGGGTTTCCTGGCAGGACCACAGCACAGACCCTGCCCAGACAGGTGTGGTGGCACATTGGCTGGCATCAGCTTGGCAGAGCCGTGCTGCCCGCACGTGGTGCTGGCTCCTGCAGCGATGGGGTGCCCGGTGCCTGTGTTCCACTCACCTGCCATGGTGTGGGCAGGGGCTGGTGCTCAGCAGGGCAGGGCCCCCCGAGACTGGTGCCTCAGGGCACCAGGGTGCTGCAGGCACTGCTCCCGCACCACGCCTGCTTCCTGGTGCCCCGCTGGCATTGCGGCTGAGGTGGGCCAGCCTCAGCCGGCGGCTTTGCGCTGGGAACGTCCCGTCCCCGGTGTGGGGACCAAGTGCATCGGGTGCGTGGCATCGGCATGTGGGGCGCAGGGAGGGAGTCAAGGCGGGTCCGGCGGGGCCGTGCCCGGTGCTGGCCATGGCTGAGCCCCCCCCTCTCCCCGCAGCCCCGCGAGAAGGGCCGGATGCGCTTCCACAAGCTCCAGAACGTCCAGATCGCACTCAACTACCTGAAGCACCGGCAGGTGAGGGGGCTGTGGGGCTGCCGGGACCTCCCCTGCCCTGGGCTGTCCCCTGCTCCTGGCACCCCCGTAACCGGCGCTTGCCTCGGCCTCGCAGGTGAAGCTGGTGAACATCCGCAACGATGACATCGCCGACGGCAACCCCAAGCTCACGCTGGGGCTCATCTGGACCATCATCCTCCACTTCCAGGTCAGACCAGAGCACCAGCGCCAGTACCATCAGTGGCACATACAGCGGCACGAGGGGGATGTTGTTGGGGGTCTGCAGCCCCGGGCCCCCTGGGCACCGGTGTGGGGCAGGGTGGGGCTGGGGCATCGCCAGCCGTGGCGGCTGCCCCCGGCGTAACCGCCGCTGTGCCGGCAGATCTCGGACATCCAGGTGACGGGGCAGTCGGAGGACATGACGGCGAAGGAGAAGCTGCTGCTGTGGTCGCAGCGGATGGTGGAGGATTACCAGGGCCTGCGCTGCGACAACTTCACCACGAGCTGGCGTGACGGGCGCCTCTTCAATGCCATCATCCACCGGCACAAGTAGGTGCAGCAGCGCTGGACCCGCCCTGGCACGGACCTGGCGCCGCCAGCCCCCGGCTCTCCTGGGCAGGGGACACGAAGGGACGTGGGGACGCGGCAGGGGTGGTGCCGGAGGCGGCTCCTCTAGCGAAGCCTCCACGGTTTTGGCACCGAGAGGGACGTGGGGACAGGGATGTGAGGTCCTGCAGGGAGCTGGGCATGGGGAGGTGTGGAAGTGCCAGTGCCAGTGCTGGCCCCCGTGTCCCCCCATGTCCCCCTCTGTGCCCCTGGTGCCACCAACATCCCTGCAGATGCCACAAGCACGGGCCCACCGCCCTTGTGTCGCCCTCGATGTCATCATCCCATGACTCCAGTGATTTGGCCCCTCATGGCAGCCAGCGGCACGGGGCGGGCCCTGGCAGCCCCGGCTGTGCTGATCCCGTTTTGGGGTGATGCCAGCACGTGCTCCTGACAAGTCCTGGCCCGCTGGCTCGCGCTGGCGCCGCCACGGCAGCACCGGGAGCCTTGCGGCTCAACCACCATCCCACGCTCCCACTGCTGGTGTTGGGGTGGGCGCTGACCCCCGGGGCGGTGGGCACCGTGCCCTCTGTGGCGTGCTGGGGCACGGGCAGGCAGGTCCCCTCGGCGCTGCCGGGGCTGGTATGTGCGGGCGTGCCGTGCTCGGGCGGGGCGGGCGGGAGGAGCCCCCCGTGCCGAGCCGTGCCGCACTCTGCACCGAACCGCCGCTGCGGCCGGAGCTCGGCACCGCCATGGAGCGGAGCGGGCGGCATCGTGCCAGGAAGGCGCCACGGCGCCGTGGGGTGGGGGGTTTGGCACAAGCTGCGCAGGGGGCACCGGATGAGGTGGTGATGGTCTGCGAGGACATCCCGGCGGCCCCGGCAGCCCCTGGCATCCGCGGCGACCTCTACTCCATCCAGCACAGCCTGCGGCTGCGGGAGCTGTAGGCACCGGCTGGGCTGGGGGCTGGGGCCCCGGGGGGGTCTGGGGCAGGTTCCCTGTCACTTGGGGGGCTGGGGTGGGTCCCTGCCCCATGGCGGGGCCATCGCAGTGCCCTTGGCTCCCGGTGGGTCTCGCCGGCTGCCAGTGGTGCCGGTGCCCGGTGTGGGTGGGTGGCAGCCCCCAGGGAGGATGGACCCCCTCTGACGCCCCCTGCCCACAGGCCAATGCTGATCGACATGAACCGCGTCTACCGGCAAAGCAACCTGGAGAACCTGGACCAGGCCTTCACTGTGGCCGAGCGCGACCTGGGCGTGACGCGGCTGCTGGACCCCGAAGGTACCGGCGATGGGGGACAGCGTCCCCAGGGTGTGGGTGGGGGTGTCACCGTGCGGACCCCTCCCCGACCACCCTCCCTCACTCTGGGCAGATGTGGACGTGGCGCAGCCGGACGAGAAGTCCATCATCACCTACGTCTCGTCGCTGTACGATGCCATGCCGCGCGTCCCTGAGGTCCAGGACGGCGTCAAGGCCAACGTGAGTCCCGGGGGGTCCGAGCGGGGGTCCCTTGTGCCCCCCAGGGCTGTCCCCACACGCGTCCCCTCTGCACCCAGGAGCTGCAGCTGCGGTGGCAGGAGTACTACGAGGTGGTGACGGTGCTGCTGCAGTGGCTCCGGCAGCACGTCGGCCTCTTCGAGGAGCGGCGCTTCCCGGCCAGCTACGAGGAGATCGAGGTGAGGACCCACCGGCCGTGGTGCCGCTGCGGCGGGAGAGGCCGCCGGGAGCTGTGCCGGTGCCCCGGGAGGGGCTTGGTTGGTGGTGGCCCCCGTGGCCCAACCGCGGGTGACCCAACCGCGGCACGAGCTCGCGCTGGCCCCGTGGGGAACAGGGAGACGCGGCAGTAGCTGCGACGCCGTCCATCCCAGCCCCGACTGCGCCCGTTGGGGGTCTGCGGGATGGTTGCCGATGGTGGCGGTGGCCGTGCCGCAGCAGAGCCGGGTTGCCGCGGGCAGGGAGGGCCCCTCTGACTCAGGCTTTCCAAGCTCGGCGTGAGTCATGGCAGCAAACACCCGCTCCCCGGCACAGCCCCTTCCTTCCCGCTGGCTCTGCAGGCATGGAAAATTGGGGATGGGGGGGGGGAGATTGGGCAGAGCCGGGGGGGGTTCACGGTGCCGGGGGTCCCACCGCTGGCTCAGCTGCCCCCGCTCCTGGCAGATCCTCTGGCGCCAGTTCCTGAAGTTCAAAGAGACGGAGCTGCCAGCCAAGGAGGCCGACAAGAACCGCTCCAAGGCCATCTTCCAGGCCCTGGAGGTCAGTGGTGCCAAATGACACTGGGGACACCGGGGGGGACCTAGGGGGTGATGGGGGGGAACTGGGGGTCCTGGGACACTTGGGGCGATCTATGGGTCCCAGGGAACTGGGGGGAACTGGGGGACCCAAGGGGTACTGAGAATCCTGGAGGTGCTGGGAGTCCTGTGAGTTCCAGGGCACTGGGGGAACTGGGGGCTCTGGGGGGTTTTCAAGGGGTTGGGAGTCCCCGGGCTCCAGGGTCCTGGGGGATCTTGAGTGGCACTGGAGGGTCCTGGCGGATGGCAGATCCTGGTTGGCTGGGGGGCCCCAGGGGTCCAGGGTCCTGGGGTCTCAAGGTGCTGGGGGTCCCTGGAGTCCAGAGTCTGTGGGTCCTGGGTGTCCCAGGGCTCTGGGGGTCCCCAGCACCCCCTGCCGTGCCCCAGCCCCTCGCCCCCCACGGCGGGGCTGCCGCGGCGGGTGGGTGACGTTTGTGGGGTGCAGGGCGCGGTGCAGTCGGGGCAGCTGAAGGTGCCCCCCGGGTACCACCCGCTGGACGTGGAGAAGGAGTGGGGGCGGCTGCACGTCTCGGTGCTGGAGCGGGAGAAGCTGCTGCGCGCAGAGTTCGAGAGGCGAGTGCCACCCGCGCGGGCACTGGCGCTGCCAGGCTGGGGCTGCCGGGCCGGGCCGGGCCGGGCCGGGCTGGGCTGGGCTGGGCTGGGTGGGGTGTCCCGGCCTCCCCCGTCCCGCTGCTCGGGGAACCGCAGGGGCCGTGAGTCATCGCCTCCTGGAAGCCACCGCGGCCGCCGGCCTCGAGTGCAGCTCAGCTCGGCTCGGCTCGGCTCGGCTCGGCTCGGCTCGGCTCGGCTCGGCTCGGCTCGGCACGGCTCGGCTCGGCACGGCAGGCAGCTGGTGCTGGTGGGAGCGGGACGGGGCCGGGGAGCTGGATGAGGAGTGGGATGAGCAGTGGGATGAAGAAGAGCAGGAGGAGCGGGGCGGGACGGGGCTTCTCGCCAAGCAGGGGCTCCGGATCGGCGGGGCTGCGCTGGCACCGAGCCGCGCGGGACGGGGCGGGATGGGATGGGATGGGATGGGATGGGCGCGGACCCGTGCCAGGAATGGGCAGGATTGGGGCCGGGCAGGGGCGGGACCCGGGCTCTGCAGGGATCCGTCCCCGAGGGGCCGTGGGGCGGGATCGGGGCCGCGGGGCGGGCTTTGTGCCGGGCAGGACAGGGTCTGTGCCAGGTAGGTGCGGGAGCTGGACGGGCACCACGGCCCCGCTGGCAGCGGGGCGGGGGTGGGGCCTGGGTGGTGCCAGGACCGGATCCGTGCCAGGAATGTGCAGGATCCGTGCCAGGCGCGGGGGTTGGCTGTGCCGGGGGCTGTGCCGGGGGCGGGATGGGCACTTCAGGGGATGTGCTGGGCCACGGGTGGGATGGGATGGGATGGGATGGGATGGGATGGGTGCCCGTAGGGAAGGACATGTGCCAGGGCTGGGATCAGTGCCTCACGGGGCAGGAGCTGAGCCATGTGCAGGACGGGTGCTCATGCAGCAGGATCTGTGCCTATGGGGCATGACCTGTGGGATGGGTGCCCCTGGAGCAGAAGCTGCGTGATGGGTGCCTGTGGGGCAGGAGCTGTGCCAGGGGTGGGATCGGTGCCCAATGGGACAGGAGCTGTGCCAGGGATGGGGTTGGCGCCCCGTGGGGCAGGAGCTGTGGCCAGCGCCCCGGTGCCAATGGTGCCCATCCCGCAACGCAGGCTGGAGCGGCTGCAGCGCGTGGTCACCAAGCTGCAGATGGAGTCAGGGCTGTGCGAGGAGCAGCTCAACCAGGCCGATGCCCTGCTCCAGGCGGTGAGTGCGTGCTGGGTGGCGGGGGGGCCCTGGCCATGCCCGAGGCCGTGCCCTGACGGTGTCCCCGTGCCCGCAGGACGTGCGGCTGGTGGCGGCAGGGAAGCCCCCGCAGCAGGCGGCGGCGGTGGAGCGGGACCTGGACAAGGCAGATGCCATGATCCGTCTGCTCTTCAACGACGTGCAGGCGCTGAAGGACGGGCGGCACCCGCAGGGCGAGCAGATGTACCGGCGGTACGGGCGCGGGCACCACCGGCACAATCGCCCCCGCGCCCTGGTGCTCACTGCTGGGCTCCCTGTGTCCCCCAGGCCCCTCATGTACCCTGTGCCTCCTGTATCCCCCGTGTCCCTTGTGTCTCCCTTGCCCCTGTGTGCCCCCTGTGCCCAATGTGCCCATCCATGGCCCCCGTGTCCCTCATGCCTTCTGTGTGCCCCATGTGCCCCATCTTCCCTGCGCCCCCAAGCCCCCCATATACCCCATTTCCTCCATGCCCTCTGTGTCCCCTGTGCCCACCATGTCCCCTATGCTCTCTGTCTCATGTCCCTAAGCTCCCTGTAATCCCCATGTCCCCTATGCCCCTCTTGCCCCCCTGTGCCCTCCAAGCTCCCCATTCCCCCCGTGCTCCCCATGTCCCTCATGTCCCCCAAACCCCCACACCCTCCATGTCCCCTATGCCCCCCATGTCCCCCATCTTCCCCATGTCACTCAAGTCTCGATGCCCCCTCTAAGCCCCCCGTGCCCCTTGTGCTCCCCGCATTCCCCGTGCCCCCCATGTCTCCCATTCCCCCTCCAAGCCCCCTGAGCCCCCATGCCCCTTCCAAGTCCCCATGTCCCCCAAGGCCCTCCTGCCTCCTGCGCCTCTGTGCCTGCCAAGCCTCCCTGTGCCCACTGTGCCCCCCATGCCCACCCACTGCCCTCCCCCCCGCAGGGTTTACCGCCTGCACGAGCGCCTGGTCGCCATCCGCACCGAGTACAACCTGCGGCTCAAGTCGGGCGCGGTGCCGGCGGCGGTGACAGCGGTGACGGCGGCAGTGGCAGCGGGGCAGCAGCGGCCGCGGGCAGAGCTGGACGAGGCTCCGCTGCGGTACCTGCAGGACCTGCTGGCCTGGGTGGAGGAGAACCAGCGGCGGGTGGCGGGGGCCGAGTGGGGCATGGACCTGCCCACCGTGGAGACCCAGCTGGGCGGGCACCGTGGCCTCCACCATTCCATCGAGGAGTTCCGCGCCAAGATCGAGCGGGCGCGTGCCGACGAGGTCAGACCCCTCCCGCCCCCGTGGGGTGGCACTGAGGGCATCCCCTGTGCCCCTCATGTCCCCTGTGTCCCACAATGCCCACTGTGTCCCCAGTGCCCCCGGGGACCCCATGCCCACCTGTGGCCTGCAAGATCCCAATGCTTCTTGTGCCCCCCATGCCCAGCATGTCCCGTGTCCCGCATGGCCCCCGTGTCCCCCGTGACCACGATGTCCCCTGTGCCCCGCTGTACTCCATGCCCCTCATACCAGCCTGTGCCACTCAGGACCCAAATGCCCTCCATGTCCCCCTCCCTGCTCCCAGGGGTTGCCAAGGCACCTGGAGGTGTCCCCGCTCCTGGGGGTCCCCTGTTTTAGAGTCCCACCCTGGACCCCACCTTTGGGAGGCTGGGCTGCCTGGGGGGTCAGGGTGTTCTGGGGGGTCCAAGGTGCTGGGGTCCCCAAGGGGTGCCAGGGGGGATCCCCTCACTCATGGCTGGTCTCCCCCAGGCCCAGTTGTCCCCCGGGCCCCGCGGCGCGTACAGGGAGTGCCTGGGCAAACTGGACCTGCAGTATGGCAAGCTGCTGGTGAGGGGGCAGCGGGGGCACTCTGGGGCAACAGGGGACAGCGGAGGCCAAGGGGGGACAATGGGGGGCAGCGCGGGGGGCTGCAGTACTGGGGAGAGGTGTGAGGAGGAGGAGGATGCAGGACATGGGGAGGAAGATTTGGGGGCGGTGTGGGGATGAGACAATGGTGAGAGGAGGATGATGGCGGGAGGAGGATGATGGTGGGAGGAGGACATGGAGAGGATGATGATGGTGGGAGGAGGATGATGGTGGGAGGAGGATGACGGCAGGAGGATGATGATGGTGAGAGGAGGATGATGGGGGGAGGATGATGATGGTCGGAGGAGGATGATGGTGGGAGGAGGATGATGGCAGGAGGAGGACATGGAGAGGAGGATGATGGTGGGAGGAGGATGGCAGGAGGATGATGATGATGGTGGGAGGAGGATGATGGTGGGAGGACGGTGATGGCAGGAGGAGGACATGGGGAGGAGGATGATGCTGCAGCACCCCTGTGCCCACCCCAGAACTCATCCAAGTCCCGTCTGCGGCACCTCGAGAGCCTCCACAGCTTCGTCAGCGCTGCCACCAAGGAGCTGCTGTGGCTGAGCGAGAAGGAGGAGGAGGAGGTGACCTTTGACTGGAGCCACCGCAACCCCAACATGGCTGCCAAGAAGGACAACTACTCGGTATGGCAGCGGCACCGCGGGACTTCCCACGCCACCCCTGTCCGGGCACGGGACGTCCCTCACCGTCCCTGTCCCTTGGGCTGAGGGTGGTGGAGTTCAGAGGTGCCCTCACCCCCCTGGAGCAGGCAATGCTCTTTGGCAGCCCTGGCTGTGCTGCTGTGCCGTGCCGTGCTGTGCCATGCCATGCTGTGCCATGCCGTGCCATGCCACCCCAGCCCCACTGGCACCTCCTCTCGGTGCCAGCTCTGCCGTTCTCTCCCCGTTATCTCTCATCTGATTGGGAGTTGGAGCCTCTTCCCCTCCTGCTGTCACTGAAACCACATCCGGGCTCTGTGGCCAGCACCCCCAGCACCAGTATCCCACCCCCTGGCACCAGTATCCTCACCCTGAGCACCCCCAGCACCAGTATCCCACCCCCTGGCACCAGTATCCTCCCCCCGAGCACCCCCAGCACCCATAACCCCCCCTCTCCAAGCCCTCTGGCTTCCCCAGCACCCCATGTGTGTCCCCTGAGCACACCCAGACCCCCGCATCCCCCCCTGAGCACCCCCAACCCTGAACCTTGTCCCCTCCAACCCCGTCCCCCAGCACCCGACCCCTGCTGCCCCCCAGCCAGTGCCCCCCAGCTCCCCACCCCAGCAGACCCCCACCCCAGGCACTCACGGACAGAGGGGTGCGGGGCCCGGGCGCTCATTGCCCCCGTGTGCCCCCCAGGGGCTGATGCGGGAGCTGGAGCAGCGGGAGCGGCGGATCCAGGAGCTGCAGAGCTCCGGGGAGCGGCTGCTGCGGGACGAGCACCCGGGACGGCAGACCCTGGAGGTGGGCACTGCGTGGGCAGGGGAGGACTGGGGGCGTGGGGGGCAGCGGTGGGGGGCACAGCACGGGGGGGCTGTGGCAGTGTTGGCCGTGGGCAGAAGCAGCAGGGTCAGTGGCATTGGTGGTGCCAGTACTGGTGCTGTTGCTGGCGTTGGTGGCAGCACTGGTGGTGCTGGTGGCATTGGTGATGCCAATGCTGTTGCTGTTGGCAGTGACGTCAGCAGTGCCGTTGGCCATGCTGGTGCCATCAGCTGGTGCCACGGCTGGTGATGCTGGCAGTGCCGTTGGCAGTACTGGTGCCACTGGTGGTGCCAGTCTGTTGGTGTCGGTGCCATTGCCAGTGCCATCGGCCAGTGCCAAGGCTGTTGCAATTGGCGGTTGCATTGGCAGTGCCAGTGGCGGTACCAGTGCCGCTGGTGGTGCTGGGGCTGTTGCTGTTGGCAGCTGTGGGGCCGTTGCCATTGGCAGTGCCGCTGGTCTCACTGGTGCCATTGGTGTTGGCATTGGCCAGCGCTGCTGGCATTGCCACCAGTGTTGCAGTTGGCATTGCTGTTGGTCAGTGCCCCCGGCGATGGCATCGGTGTTGCTGTTGGGCAGCACTGCAGCATCAGCATCGCCCGTGGCACTGGTGGTGCTGCCGGTGCTGGTGGCGCTGGTGCCCGTGCCAGTGCCCGTGCCGGTGCCAGTGCCAGTGACAGTGCCCTGACGTCATCCTCAGGCGTTCCAGGCAGCGCTGCAGACCCAGTGGAGCTGGATGCTCCAGCTCTGCTGCTGCATCGAGACCCACCTCAAGGAGAACAGCGCCTACTTCCAGGTGGGTGGGGAGGGGCAGGGCCGGGCAGGGCCCCCCGTGTGCACCCACCCGCCCTGACACCC
>JANVCC010000058.1:291386-324072 GCA_025345505.1 Todiramphus chloris collaris
TCTGCTGAGGGGTCTCCACGGCCACGTCCTTGGCTTGCTGCTCTGCCAAGAGGTCCCTGTATCCACGTCCTTGGGGTCCCTGCTCTGCTGAGGGGTCCCCCCGCTCTCAACCCTCACCCCCACCTTGGACCCCACTCTGCCACTCCCCTCCTCCCTCGCCCCATCCTTGGCTCCCCACCCTGCTGAGTGGCCCCTACAGCCATGTCCTCAGGGTCACCGCTCTGCCGAGGGGCGCCCCCAGCTCTTGTCTCTCACCCCCTCCTTGACCCCTGCTCTGCTGAGGGGTCCCCTTGTCTCTCACCCCCCTCCTCACCTCCCTGCTCTGCTGTGGGGTCGGGACCCTCGCCCTCCGCCCCATCTGACACCACCACTCCCCAGGCTGGAGACCACGCACCAGCAGCTCCTGGAGCTGTGGCACCAGCTGCACGTGGACTTGAGGAGCCTCCTTTGCTGGCAGTACCTGACCCGTGACATCCAGCAGATCCAGTCCTGGTCCCACCTGACGGTGAGTGGGGTGCCGGGCGGGAGGGCTCCAGCCACGGCGGTGGCAGAGAGAGCTGATGGTGCCCGCTGTGCCCCTGCCCAGTTCCGCACGCTGCCAGCGGACGAGTGCCGGCAGGTGCTGCGCAGCCTGGACACCCACTACCAGGAGTTCCTGCGGGAGAGCCAAGACTCGCGCACCTTCCAGCCCGACGACCGCCTGCAGGTCGAGCGCGACTACAACGCCTGCACCCACAAATACGAGCTGCTGCTGCGCACCCAGGAGAAAGGTGGGACCCCCCCGACCCGGGACCCCCACCCACCCGTCACCCCGGGGTGTCCCTGGGGCTGAACGCTCTCCGGTGTGCCCGCAGGGGAGCAGGATGAGTCCCTGTGCCGCAGCCACATCTCGCAGCTGAAGGACATCCGGCTGCAGCTGGAGAGCTGCGAGAGCCGCACTGTCACCAAGATCCGGCTGCCCCTCGGCAAGGACCCAGCCCGCGAGTGTGCCCAGCGCGTCACCGAGCAGCAGGTACCCGGGGCAACCAGCACAGGGCGTGGGCACCCGGGATGGGGGACCTGGGCACCCAGAGCAGGACCTGGGCACCCAGAATGGGGACTTGGGCACCCAGAATGAAGGTCTGGGCACTTGGAGCAGGATTCTCAGCAACAAGAACAGGGACCTGGGCACCCAGAATGGGGCTGGTGTCCATCCACTCACCCTGGTGGGTGCCAGGCAGGGGCTGAGGGATTCTCCTGTCCCTGCAGCAAATCCACCTGGAACTGGAGGGCATCAAGAAGAACCTGGACAAGGTCAGCAAGAGGACAGAGCAGGTGCTGGCGCAGCCTGAGCAGGTGGACTCAGCCCCCATCCTGCGCTCTGAGCTGGAGATCACCCTGCAGAAGATGGACCAGGTCTACAGCCTCTCCAGCATCTATCTGGAGAAGTGAGTGTCTAGCTCCTGCGCAGCTCTGGGGACATCCTGGGCTGGGGGGAACCTCTGGAGCTGCTCTGGTGCCACCCCCATGCTCCACCCAGCAGGGGCACCCAGAGCAGGGGCCCAGCAGCGCAGGGTCCAGCCGGGGTGGGAATCTCTCCAGACAAGGAGACTCCACAGCCTCTCTGGGCAGCCTGGCACAGGCTCCCACACCCTCACACCAGAGAACTTTCTCCTCCTGCTCATCTGGAACCTCCTGGCTTCCAGTTGGTGCCCCTTGGTGCCCCTTGTGCTGTCCCTGGGCACCAGTGAGCAGAGTCTGTGCCCGTCCTCCTGCCCCCGGGGCCCTTTATCTCTTGCTCAGCATTGCCCAGCTCCCCTCTCGGGCTGCTCCTCTCCAGCTGAGCAGCCCCAGGGCTCTCTCTCAGCCTGTGCTGGGCACAGAGATGCTCCAGCCCCTCAGCATCTCCGGAGCCTGCGCTGGGCTCTCTCCAGCAGCTCCTGCTCTCTCTGCATCTGGGCAGCCCGGCACTGGATCCAGTACCCCTCACGATGCTGCTGGTGCCAGCTGAGCCCGTCTCTTCTCTCTGCAGGCTGAAGACCATCAACTTGGTGATCCGCAGCACGCAGGGGGCCGAGGAGCTGGTCAAGAAGTACGAGGACCAGCTGAAGGATGTGCAGACTGTGCCGGCGGATCTCCAGGAGCTGGAGGCCAGCAAGGCTGAGCTGAAGGTACCAGCTGGGGCACTGTCATGCCAGGGGGGTGAGGTGGGGTTCCTGGTGCCGGTGCTGAGTGGTGCCTCCTTGTCCGCAGCGGCTGCGCGCGCAGGCTGAGGGCCACCAGCCCTTCTTCAGCACACTGGAGACCGACCTCGGCAAGGCCAAGGAGGTCAACGAGCGGATGGTCAGAGGGCACAGCGAGCGCGACGTGGACCTGGACCGGTACCGAGAGCGGGTGCAGCAGCTCCTGGAGCGCTGGCAGGCGGTGCTGGCCCAGATGGACCTGCGCCTGCGCGAGCTGGACCAGCTGGGCCGGCAGCTGCGGTACTACCGGGAGAGCTGCGATGGGCTGCTCCACTGGATCCGCGACGCCAAGCAGCGCCAGGAGGAGATCCAGGCTGTGCCCATCACCGACAGCAAGGCCGTGCGAGAGCAGCTGCTGCAGGAGAAGGTAGTGCCCGTGGTGGGGCTGGTGGCTATGAGCTCACCCTGCCCTGTCTGGTGCTGAGCATGGCCAGACAAGGGCAGCAGAGGTGGGGAAGGGGCTGGAGAACAGGGCTGGTGAGGAGCAGATGAGGGACCTGAGGGTGTTCAGCCTGGAGCAAAGGAGGCTCATGGGAGACCTGGCTCTGACAGCTCCTGGCAGGAGGGGGAGCCAGGGGGGTGAGATCTCTTGTCCCAGGTGATGGAACAAGAGGAACCGGCCTCAAGTTACCCCAGGGGAGGTTTAGGTTGGAGCTGAGGAACAATTTCTTCAACCCCCTGGAGGGTTGTCCAGGGCTGTGCCAGGCTGCCCAGGGCAGGGGTGGAGTCCCCGTGATCCCTGGAGGGGTTTCCAAGCCCCCCGTGGAGCTGTGGTGCTGAGGGACAGGGGGCAGTGGTGCCCTGGCAGTGCTGGGGCAATGCTTGGCCTCCAGGAGCTTCAAGGGCTCTTCCCACCATGACTTGATGATCTTTCCCCAGAAACTTCTGGAGGAGTGTGACCGCAACAAGGAGAAGGTGGAGGAGTGCCAGCGCTATGCCAAGCAGTACATCGATGCCATCAAGGTGCCTGCTCCAGGGTGGTCTCCCCAGGGTGCTGGGCTGGGTGCAGGGCTGGGGAGGGCTCAGGGGGTGCTGACCTGGCCATGGCTGGTGAGCTGAGGACTCTTCTCCTGGCAGGATTACGAGCTGCAGCTCGTCAGCTTCAAGGCGCAGGTGGAGCCGGTGGCGTCTCCAGCCAAGAAGCCCAAAGTTCAGTCCACATCCGACAGCATCATACAGGAGGTGAGGGGGGGCCTGGGGGTTCCAGTGCCCCCTGAACCTGGTGACTCCTTGCCTGGGGAGCTGCCACGTGTTGCTGGTGGGGTGGGTACAGCGGGGCTGGGGCTCCGGCTCGCCCTGGCACCGACAGGGCACCGGGTGGGTGGCAGATGTTGTGGGGGCATCTTGCTGCTGCTGACCCCACGCCTTCTGCCGCAGTACGTGGAGCTGCGGACGCGGTACAGTGAGCTGACCACGCTCACCAGCCAGTACATCAAGTTCATCACCGAGACGCTGCGGCGGCTGGAGGAGGAGGAGGTAGGGCAGCTGGTGGCTCGTGGGCACTGGGGTGGCACAGCTCTGGCTGCCGCCTGGTGACAGGGCAACACGGTTCACAGAGGCTACTGCCCTCCCCCTCCCATCACTAACGCTGGCCCTGCGGCCTCTAACCCAGCTCCCACCTGGGCTCCTGGGGGGCGAAGCTGCTGTCTCTGGGCGCGCCGAGGGCGCTGGCTCTGGGTGACACGTGGAGCCGGCTCCGGCACCGCCGGGCTCTGGCATGACTGGTGGTAGGAGGCACTTCCCAGATACACGCGGTGCAGTCGGCGCCTGCCTTTCCGCACGCCGGGGCGCGGCGGGGCTGGGGCCCGCGGGGGCTCTGTCGCGGTGACCTCTCTCTAACTCTTCTTGGTTTCTGCCCTTGAAGTTGAGCCGCTTTTGCCGGTGCTTTGTCTTGGGGGATGTTTGTGTTGGTGGGGATCTAATGGAGGGTAAAAAATCCAGGATGACTCTGGCTTCCCTGTACCAGGTACTCGCTCCTTGGCGCATGTCCCCCCTCCCTCGCCCCCTGCCCGCCAGCAGCCTGCGCTCCCCCCTGCCCGCCGCTCGCCCCTTGCCATCCTCCAACGCAGCTCCCGGTTCCTTGCACCGGGGTCCGCTCACCTGGCTGGCACTGCCTGTGCCCAGCCTCTGCCTTGCTCGTGGCACGAGCGCTCTGTGGCGTGGTCATGAGCCACACACGAGCCGCATTGGCCCTTTGGCCTGGCCACAAGCCACACATGAGCCACATTGTCCCTTTGGCACATGGTCAGGTCACCTGGCATGATCCAGAGTAGCCGGGGCAGCACGGGCTGGAGCTCGGGTTGTTTTCTGCCTTGCTGAGGCTTTCCTGGCAGGGAAAGCTGTGCCGGCACCCACCTGGCATCCGTCCTGCTCGCCCCGGCTGCTCTCACTTCCCCATGGCGATGGCTCCCAGCACCGGCCCCTCTCACCTGGTGATGCCCATTCCCTGGGGTGGGCTCTCCCTGGAGGGCGCTGGGCATGGCGAGGGTCTGCAGGCTGCTGGTGCCCGTCTCCATTGCTTCTGGCTTTGCTCGCGCTCCGTCCCCGTCCTCTGTGGTGCTGGGTCCCTCCCGCTGCCTGCGCTGCCGCCTCGGCCCTGTCCTGTCGCCGTCTGTCTGTCCACGCTGTGCCGAGGGACGCACACTGTTGGCCACGTGTCCCCACGTCTGGCACCGCGTCTCCTGGAAGCTGCCGTCACCGCCTCCAGCTCGCAGGGAGGCCCAGGGACCAGGAGCCATTCCATGCGCATCCTCTGCCCCATCCCATCCCGTCTCCTGGTGGCGTGGTTGTGGCTGGCGTTGGCCAACGCCGTGTCTCGGTCGCATCCCTTGTGATTTCTCTTTCTCTCTTCCCCCCTCTTCTCTTCTCTGCACCCTCTTTCCCCTCCAGAAAGCCGCCAAGAAGCTGAAGGAGGAGGAGAGGAAGCGGCTGGCGGAGGTGGAGGCCCAGCTGGAGAAGCAGCGGCAGCTGGCCGAGGCCCACGCCAAAGCCAAGGCGCAGGCAGAGGCGGAGGCGCGGGAGCTGCAGGTCCGCATGCAGGAGGAGGTCACCCGGCGGGAGGTGGTGGCCGTGGACGCCGAGCAGCAGAAGCAGAACATCCAGCAGGAGCTGCTGCAGCTGCGGCAGAACTCGGACCACCAGATCCAGTCCAAGGTGAAGCTGATAGAGGAGGCCGAGTACAACCGCAAGAAGGTGGAGGAGGAGATCCGCCTGATCCGGCTGCAGCTGGAGAGCACCGAGAAGCAGCGGGTGGGCGCCGAGACGGAGCTGCTGGAGCTGCGGGCGCGGGCCGAGGACGCCGAGCGGCAGAAGCGCCAGGCTCAGGAGGAGGCCGAGCGGCTGCGCCGGCAGGTGAAGGAGGAGAGCCAGAAGAAGCGGGAGGCGGAGGAGGAGCTGAAGCGCAAGGTGCAGGCGGAGCGGGACGCGGCGCGGGAGAAGCAGAAGGCCCTGGCGGACCTGGAGAAGCTGCGGCTGCAGGCGGAGGAGGCCGAGCGGCGGATGCGGCAGGCGGAGGCCGAGAAGGAGCGGCAGATCCTGGTGGCCCAGGAGGTGGCCCAGCGGAGCGCCGAGGCCGAGCTGCAGAGCAAGCGGCTCTCCTTCGCCGAGAAGACGGCGCAGCTGGAGCTGTCGCTGCAGCAGGAGCACATCGCCGTGGCCCAGCTGCAGGAGGAGGCTGAGCGGCTGAAGAGGCAGCAGCTGGAGGCGGAGCGGTCGCGGGACGAGGCCGAGAAGGAGCTGGAGCGATGGCGGCAGAAAGCCAACGAGGCGCTGCGGCTGCGGCTTCAGGCGGAGGAGGTGGCCCACAAGAAGACCCTGGCGCAGGAGGAGGCAGAGAAGCAGAAGGACGATGCGGAGCGGGAGGCCCGCAAGCGCGCCAAGGCAGAGGAGTCGGCCCTGCGGCAAAAGGAGCTGGCCGAGGAGGAGCTGGAGAAGCAGCGGGAGCTGGCGGAGGGCACGGCCCAGCAGAAGCTGGCGGCCGAGCAGGAGCTGATCCGGCTGAAGGCAGAGATGGAGAACGGGGAGCAGCAGCGCCTGCTCCTGGAGGAGGAGCTCTCTCGGCTGAAGATGGAGGTGAGCGAGGCCATCCAGAAGCGGAAGGAGGTGGAGGAAGAGCTGGCCAAGCTGCGGGCCGAGATGGAGGTCCTGCTGGAGAGCAAGGCCAAGACAGAGGAGGAGTCGCGTTCCACCAGCGAGAAGTCCAAGCAGCGGCTGGAGGCTGAAGCCAGCAAGCTGCGGGAGCTGGCGGAGGAGGCTGCCCGGCTGCGGGCCCTCTCCGAGGAGGCCAAGCGGCAGCGGCAGCTGGCGGAGGATGAGGCCAGCCGTCAGCGTGCCGAGGCCGAGCGCATCCTGAAGGAGAAGCTGGCGGCCATCAACGAGGCGTCGCGGCTGAAGGCGGAGGCGGAGATCGCCCTGAAGGAGAAAGAGGCGGAGAACGAGCGGCTGCGGCGGCTGGCGGAGGACGAGGCCTACCAGCGCAAGCTGCTGGAGGAGCAGGCGGCCCAGCACAAGCAGGACATCGAGGAGAAGATTGCCCAGCTGAAGCGCTCCTCGGAGAGCGAGCTGGAGCGGCAGAAGGGGCTGGTGGAGGACACGCTGCGGCAGCGGCGGCAGGTGGAGGAGGAGATCCGCACCCTCAAGGCCAGCTTCGAGAAGGCCTCGGCTGGCAAGACCGAGCTGGAGCAGGAGCTGAGCCGCATCCGCGGCGAGGCGGAGGAGGTGCAGCGCAGCCGGGAGCAGGCGGAGCGCGAGGCCGAGCGGCAGCGGGCGCTGGCGCTGGAGGAGGAGGGCCGGCGGCGGGAGGCCGAGGAGAAGGTGCGGGCTATCTTGGCAGCCGAGGAGGAGGCCGGGCGGCAACGGCGGCTGGCACTGGAGGAGGTGGAGAGGCTGAGGGCCATGGTGGAGGAGGCACGGCGGCAGAAGGAGGTGGCGGAGAAGGAGTCGGAGCGGCAGATCCAGCTGGCGCGGGAGGCAGCGCAGAAGCGGATCGCGGCGGAGGAGAAGGCCCACCTGGCCGCCGTGCAGCAGAAGGAGCAGGAGCTGCTGCAGACGCGGCAGCAGGAGCAGAGCCTCCTGGACCGGCTGCGGGAGGAGGCCGAGCGGGCCCGGCGGGCGGCCGAGGAGGCCGAGCTCGCCCGCGGCAAGGCCGAGCAGGATGCCAGCCTCTCGCGGCAGCGGGTGGAGGAGGCTGAGCGGCTGAAGCAGCGGGCGGAGGAGGAGGCACAGGCCAAGGCGCAGGCGCAGGCGGATGCCGAGAAGCTGCGGAAGGAGGCCGAGCTGGAGGCGGCGAAGCGGGCACAGGCGGAGCAGGCGGCCCTGCGGCAGAAGCAGCTGGCGGATGCAGAGATGGAGAAGCACAAAAAGTTTGCCGAGCAGACGCTGCGGCAGAAGGCGCAGGTGGAGCAGGAGCTGACCAAGGTGAAGCTGCAGCTGGACGAGACCGACCACCAGAAAGGCATCCTGGACGAGGAGCTGCAGCGGCTGAAGGAGGAGGTGACCGACGCCGTCCGGCAGAAGGCCCAGGTGGAGGAGGAGCTCTTCAAGGTCCGGGTTCAGATGGAGGAGCTGGCCAAGCTGAAGAGCCGCATTGAGGAAGAGAACAAGGCGCTGATCCTCAAGGACAAGGACAACACGCAGAAGTTCCTGGCGGAGGAGGCCGAGAAGATGAAGCAAGTGGCGGAGGAGGTCGCCCGGCTTAGCGTGGAGGCCCAGGAGGCCGCCCGCATGAGGCAGCTGGCCGAGGACGACCTGGCACAGCAGCGGGCGCTGGCCGAGAAGATGCTGAAGGAGAAGATGCAGGCGGTGCAGGAGGCCACGCGGCTGAAGGCCGAGGCAGAGATGCTGCAGAAGCAGAAGGACCTGGCACAGGAACATGCCAAGCGGCTGCAGGAGGACAAGGAGCAGATGGAGCAGCGCCTGGCCGAGGAGACCGAGGGCTTCCAGAAGACGCTGGAGGCTGAGCGCCGGAGGCAGCTGGAGATCACAGCTGAGGCTGAGCGCCTCAAGCTGCACGTGGCGGAGATGAGCGTGGCCCAGGCCAAGGCCGAGGAGGAGGCCAAGCGGTTCAAGAAGCAGGCGGAGGAGATCAGCGAGCGGCTGCACCAGACCGAGCTGGCCACGCAGGAGAAGATGACGCTGGTGCACACGCTGGAGATTCAGCGGCACCAGAGCGACCAGGACGCCGAGAAGCTGCGGATGGCCATTGCCAACCTGGAGCGCGAGAAGGAGAAGCTGAAGCAGGAGGCAGCGCAGCTGCAGCAGAAGGCGGAGGAGGTACTGGGCTGTGGGTGGTGGGACTCAAGGGAGGTCTTCCCTCTTCCCGGCCGCCCCATGCTGTGTCCCAGCGGTTGGCGAGGTGCTGGGAGCTGCGCTCCCCGACGACCATCACCGCATCGCGGGAGCTGGCCACCAGCACCATCCCAGAGGTCCCTCCTGCTGGGGGTCACGGCAAATGGCGGGAGCATGTGCAGACCCACCAGCAAGGTGCTGGAGAGGACCTCCCACCCACGCCCTGCCCTGGCGATCCCCCTGGTGATACCCACCAGTGGTGCTGGCCCCAAGGTGCGTCCTGTCTCCGTCCTCTCTGTAGCCAAGAGCTGTCCCTGGCTGCCGGCCTCGTGCCGCGTGTCCCTGGCCCCACGGGTGTCCTTGTGTCTGTCCCCTGCTTGTCCCACCTGCGTGTTGTTGCTGTGGCTCCTTAACGCCAGCTCTGCTCCCTTAACTCGTAACCCACGTAGCAGAGAGGTTGGGTGACCCTGCGACCCCCTCCCCAGCCCAGTGACACCCCTCCCGCTTGTCTCCCCTCCCCATCCCGCCCCGCTGGTGCCATCTGACCACACTGTTATCTCTCCCACCCCAGATGCAGGTGGCCCAGCAGGCCCAGCTCCGCCAGGAGACGCAGCTCCTCCAGCAGACCTTCCTGACAGAGAAGGACGCCCTGCTGCAGAAGGAGAAGTTCATCGAGGAGGAGAAGACGAAGCTGGAGAAGCTCTTTAAAGACGAGGTGAACAAGGCCCAGAACCTAAAGGCAGAGCAGGAGCGGCAGCAGAAGGAGATGGAGCAGGAGAAGCAGCAGTTGAAAGCCATGTTGGACGAAGCCAAGAAGCACCAGAAGGAAGCAGAGGAGAATGTCCGTCACAAGCAGGAGGAGCTGCAGCAGCTGGAGAGGCAGCGGCAGCAGCAGGAGAAGCTCTTGGAAGAGGAGAACAAGAAGCTGAGGGAGAGGCTGGAGCAGATGCAGGAGGAATACAAGGCTGCCCTGGCCCAGAGGCGGGAGATCATGATCCAGACGGATGACCTGCCGCAGGAGGCTGCGGTTACGGTGACGCAGCTGCCAGATGCCAAAGTGCTGCCCAACGGCCGAGATGCGGTGGACGGCTTGGCCCAGAATGGGGAGCCTGAGTTCGCCTTCGACGGCATCCGTCAGAAGGTGTCCGCAGAGAAGTTGGCTGATGCCGGCATCTTGAGCAAGGAGAGCCTAGAGAAGCTGGCGAAGGGCACGGTGAGCGTTGGGGAGCTCTCGCAGAGGGAGGACGTTAAGAAGTACCTGCAGGGCAAGAGCAGCATCGCCGGCTTGTTGATCAAACCCACCAACCAGAAGATGAGCATCTATGAAGCCATGAAGAAGCAGCTGCTCAGTCCTGGCACCGCGCTGGTCCTCCTGGAAGCTCAGGCAGCCTCCGGCTTCATCATCGACCCCGTGCGCAACGCGAGGCTCTCAGTGAATGAAGCGGTGAGAGAGGGCGTCATCGGGCCAGAGCTGCACAACAAGATGCTCTCGGCCGAGCGGGCGGTCACCGGCTACAAGGATCCTTACACGGGCGACCAGATCTCCCTCTTCCAGGCCATGAAGAAGGATCTCATCGTCAGGGATCACGGCATCCGCCTGCTCGAGGCCCAGATCGCCACCGGCGGCATCATCGACCCCGTCCACAGCCACCGCCTGCCCGTAGAAGCTGCCTACAAGCGCGGCTACTTCGACCAGGAGATGAACCAGGTCCTCTCTGACCCCACCGATGACACCAAGGGCTTCTTCGACCCCAACACCCACGAGAACCTCACCTACCTGCAGCTGATGGAGCGGTGTGTGACCGACCCAGACACGGGGCTGTGCCTCCTGCCTCTCACTGACCAGGCAGCCAAAGCGCGAGAGCTGGTCTACACCGACAAAGAGGCCAAGGACGTCTTTAAGAAGGCCACAGTGACGGCGCCGTTCGGCAAGTTCCAAGGGAAGACAGTGACCATCTGGGAGATCATCAACTCCGAATACTTCACAGAGGACCAAAGGCGGGACCTGATCCAGCAGTACCGGACCGGCAAGATCACGGTGGAGAAGATCATCAAGATCATCATCACGGTTGTGGAGGAAAGTGAGAAGAAGAGCCAGATGTGCTTCGAGGGCCTGCGGGCCCCTGTGCCTGCCACCGAGCTGCTGGACAGCAAGATCATCACCAAGGACCTCTACAACCAGCTGCACCAGGGCAAGAAGTCTGTGAAGGACGTGGCGGAGATGGAGTCCGTGCGGCCCTACCTGCGGGGCACAGGCACCATCGCCGGCGTCCTGGTGGAGTCTACCGGACAGAAGCTCACCTTCTATGATTCCCTGAAGAGAAACCTGCTGAGGCCAGATGTTGCCCTGTCCCTCCTGGAAGCTCAGGCTGCCACCGGCTACATCATCGATCCCTTGAGGAACAAGCTCTTCTCTGTCGACGAGGCGGTGAAGGCTGAGGTGGTGGGGCCAGAGTTCCACGAGAAGCTGCTGTCGGCGGAGAAGGCAGTGACCGGCTACAAGGACCCCTACACGGGCCAGACGGTTTCCCTCTACCAAGCACTGAAGAAGGGCCTCATCCCCAGCGAGACCGGGCTGCGGCTGCTGGATGTCCAGCTGGCCACCGGCGGCATCATCGACCCCGTGAACAGCCACCGGCTCCCGCTTGAGGTGGCCTACAAGCGCGGCTACCTCGACCCGGAGATCAATGAGGCTCTGGCTGAGCTGCACGACAGCGTCAAGGCCTTCTTCTACTGTCCCAACACCCGAGAGCACCTCAGCTACGCCCAGCTGCAGAAGAGATGCCGCCATGACCAGCAGACCGGGCTCTGCCTGCTGCCTCTGTCGGATGAGGCCATCCAGTCGCAGCAGGAGGAGGTCTACACCGACAGCCAGGCCAAGGAGTGCTTCGACAAGGCCACTGTGGAGGTCCCCGTGGGCAGCATGAAGGGCCAGCTGATGACCATCTGGGAGCTGATCCACTCTGAGTACTTCACAGAGGAGCACAGGAGGGAGCTGCTCCGGCAGTACAAGACCGGCAAGGTGACCATCGAGAAGATCATCAAGATCGTCATCACCATCATCGAGGAGGCGGAGACCAAAAAGCAGGAGAAGCTGACGTTCAGCGGTCTCCGGGCCCCAGTCCCGGCCAGCGAGCTGGTGGAGTCCCGCATCATCAGCAAAGCCCAGTACGAGCAGCTGAAGGACGGCAAAAAGTCAGTGAAGGACCTCGCTGAGACAGATGCGGTGAGGAGGTTCCTGCATGGCAGCGACTGCATCGCTGGTGTCTACGTGGAGGCAACCAAGGAGAAGCTGAACATCTATGAAGCCATGAAGAGGAACCTGCTGAGGCCCAGCACCGCTGTGATCCTGCTGGAGGCCCAGGCAGCGACCGGGTTCCTGATCGACCCCGTGAAGAACCGGAAGCTGTATGTCAACGAGGCTGTGAAGGCGGGCGTCGTTGGGCCGGAGCTGCACGAGAAGCTGCTGTCTGCCGAGAAGGCCGTCACGGGCTATAAGGACCCCTACTCGGGCAACACCATCTCCCTCTTCCAGGCCATGAAGAAAGGACTGATCGTCAGGGAGCACGGCATCCGCCTGCTCGAGGCCCAGATCGCCACTGGCGGCATCATCGACCCCGTCCACAGCCACCGCGTCCCCGTGGAGGTGGCCTACAAGCGCGGCTACCTTGACGAGGAGATGAGCCGGACCCTCTCTGACCCCAGCGACGACACCAAGGGCTTCTTCGACCCCAACACTCAGGAGAACCTCACCTACACGCAGCTGAAGGAGAAGTGCATCGAGGATCCTGAGACGGGCCTGTACCTGCTGCCCCTGCGGGAGCCTGAGAAGCCATCGGTGGTGGAGACCACCCACGTGTACACGGAGGCAGAGACGCGGAAGGTGTTCGAGGAGACACAGGTGGACATCCCCGTGGGCAGCAGAGCTGGCTCCTCCATGTCACTGTGGGAGATCATGCACTCAGACCTGCTGCCCGAGGAGCAGCGGAAGCAGCTGATGGAGGAGTTCCAGTCGGGACGCGTGTCCAAGGAGCGCATGATCATCATCATCATCGAGATCATTGAGAAGACCGAGATCATCCGGCAGCAGAACCTGATGTCCTACGACTACGTCCGGCGCCGCATCACGGCCGAGGACCTCTATGAGGCCAAGATTATCTCTCAAGACATCTACAACCTGCTGAAGCAGGGCTCCAAAACTTTCCGGGAGCTCCTGGACATCGAGACGGTCTGGAAGTACCTCTACGGGTCGGGCTGCGTGGCCGGCATCTACATCCCCTCCTCCAAGCAGACCCTCAGTATCTACCAGGCGCTGAAGAAGGGGCTGATCAACTCGGAGGTGGCCCGCTCCCTCCTGGAAGCCCAGGCTGCCACTGGCTTCATGATCGACCCCACAAAGAACGAGATGCTGACCGTCGATGAGGCGGTCAGGAAAGGCGTGGTGGGCCCTGAAATCCACGACCGGCTCCTGTCCGCGGAGAGGGCTGTCACCGGCTACCGAGACCCTTACAGCGAGCAGAAGATCTCCATCTTCCAGGCCATGAAGAAAGACCTGATTCCCAGCGAAGAGGCCCTCAAGCTCCTGGACGCCCAGATTGCTACCGGTGGTGTCATCGACCCGCACCTAGGCTTCCACCTGCCCCTGGAGGTGGCCTACCAGCGCGGCTTCCTCAACAAGGAGACGTATGACATGCTGTCCGAGCCCAGTGAGGTGCGGAGCTACGTGGACCCGTCCACAGAGGAGAAGCTGAGCTACACGCAGCTCCTGAAGCGGTGCCGGAAGGACGAGAGCAGCCGGCTCCTTCTGCTGCCGCTCGGCGATACACGGAAGCTCACCTTCCGTGGGCTGCGCAAGCAGATCACCGTGGAGGAGCTGGTCCGCTCGCAGGTCATGGATGAAGCCACGGCCCAGCGCCTCCAGGAGGGCCTCACCTCCATCGAGGAGGTATCCAAGAATCTGAAGAAGTTCCTGGAGGGCACCAGCTGCATCGCCGGTGTCTTCGTGGACTCCACCAAGGAGCGGCTTTCCGTCTACCAGGCCATGAAGAAGGGCATCATCCGACCAGGCACTGCCTTCGAGCTGCTGGAGGCTCAGGCGGCCACGGGCTACGTGATCGACCCCATCAAGGGCCTCAAGCTGACGGTGGAGGAGGCCGTGCGTATGGGCATCGTGGGCCCCGAGTTCAAGGACAAGCTGCTCTCCGCTGAGAGGGCGGTCACCGGCTACCGGGACCCCTACTCTGGGAAGCTCATCTCCCTCTTCCAGGCCATGAAGAAGGGGCTGATCCTGAAGGACCACGGGATCCGCCTGCTCGAGGCCCAGATCGCCACGGGCGGCATCATCGACCCCGAGGAGAGCCACCGCCTGCCCGTGGAGGTGGCCTACAAGAGAGGCCTCTTCGACGAGGAGATGAACGAGATCCTGCTGGATCCCAGCGATGACACCAAGGGCTTCTTTGACCCCAACACGGAGGAGAACCTGACCTACCTGCAGCTGATGGAGCGGTGCATCACTGACCCCGAGACCGGCCTCTGCCTGCTGCCCCTGAAGGAGAAGAAGCGAGAGAGGAAGACGTCCTCCAAGTCCTCCGTCCGCAAGCGCCGGGTGGTTATCGTCGACCCGGAGACGGGCAAGGAGATGTCAGTGTACGAGGCCTATCGCAAGGGCCTCATTGACCACCAGACCTACCTGGAGCTGTCGGAGCAGGAATGCGAGTGGGAGGAGATCACCACCTCCTCTTCTGACGGCGTGGTGAAGTCCATGATCATTGACCGGCGCTCGGGACGCCAGTATGACATCGACGATGCCATCGGCAAGGGCCTGATCGACCAGTCGGCTCTGGACCAGTACCGCTCGGGCACTCTCTCCATCACCGAGTTCGCCGACATGCTCTCCGGCAACATGAGCGGCTTCCGCTCGCGGTCATCCTCGGTGGGCTCCTCCTCCTCCTACACCGTCAGCCCAGCCCCGATGCGGACGCAGATATCCATGTGGAGCGACCCGACCGAGGAGACGGGGCCGGTGGCTGGCATCCTGGACACCGACACGCTGGAGAAGGTCTCCATCACGGAGGCGATGCGCCGCAACCTGGTGGACAACATCACAGGGCAGAGACTGCTGGAAGCCCAGGCCTGCACCGGCGGCATCATTGACCCCAACACTGGCGACAAGTGCTCCGTCGCCGACGCCGTCAACAAGGGCCTGGTGGACAAGATCATGGTGGACCGCATCAACCTGGCGCAGAAGGCCTTCTACGGCTTCGAGGACCCACGGACCAAGACGAAGATGTCGGCGGCACAGGCGCTGAAGAAGGGCTGGCTCTACTACGAGGCCGGGCAGCGGTTCCTGGAGGTGCAGTACCTGACAGGCGGGCTGATCGAGCCCGACGCCCAGGGCCGCGTCTCCCTGGACGAGGCCCTGCAGAAGGGCACCATCGACGCCCGCACTGCCCAGAAGCTGCGTGACGTCAACACCTACTCAAAGTACCTCACCTGCCCCAAAACCAAGCTCAAGATCTCCTACAAGGACGCCATGGACCGGAGCATGATCGAGGATGGGACAGGCCTGCGGCTGCTGGAGGCCTCCTCCCAGTCCAGCAAGGGCTACTACAGCCCCTACAATGTCAGCGGCGCCGGATCCACCTCCGGCTCCCGCACTGGCTCCCGCACCGGCTCCCGCTCGGGCTCCCGGCGAGGAAGCTTCGACGCCACTGGCTCTGGCTTCAGCATGACCTTCTCTTCCTCCTCCTACTCCTCCTCGAGCTTCGGGCGCCGATACGCCGTGGGCCTGCCGGACGTGGTGGCGGCTGCCCTCGCCCTGCCCTTGTCGGCGCCGGCGGCGGTGCCGAGCTGGAGCTGCGGGCGAGAGGCAAGCGGGGAGCATCCCAGGCTGCCCGGAACTCTGCTCCGCGTGGCCTGAGCCCTGCCCGAGGAAGCCGCCGCCTCGCCCGCTCCGCATGTTGTGCCGACGCCGCTGCCTAATCACTAGCGTTTTATTTTTTCAACTCCACTCTTCTTCCAAAGCAGTGCCTAAAGTTTAACCAAAAAAAAAAAAAAACCCACACAAAAAAAAAGACTTAGACTAATATATTAATATATTATATGATTGTTCTGACAGTATTTGTATATTAAGAGACGCAAGAGAAGACACACTACCCTCCAGCGCCGAGCCTGCCCCGGCGCCCGCTGCCAATCCTGCCGATCCCACCAGAGGCAAGGCAGGGCCAGGAAATGGGAAAACAGTTCTGTTGTCGTGACCTAACCACTGAGCTTTCTGTAATTAACCCATCGGCTTCATCCCCGCGCTCCGACGGAGGAGATGACAGCAGTGGAGGTGATGGAGGAGGAGGAGGAGGAGATGACCTTGTCCCTGTGGCTCACCGCGGCCAGCAACTCACCGGCAGGATGGAGGAGGATGAGGGCACCGCAGGCTTCCTGCCGCTCGGCGCCAGTGCCTGGACCCTTCCACCCGCCCTTGGCACAGCGCAGCACGGCGAGGAGGGGTCTCCGCGCCCCGGCTCCTGAGCCGCCCCATCTCCCCGGCTTGGCCTCCCGGCACATCCCAGCTGCTGCGGAGCCAGCGTCCCCACTGTAAGTGCGTGCTGGCGCCGCCGCTGCTTCCGCCCCGCACGGAGGGACCTGCCGCCGCTTCACCCGCCGACGCCTCCGCCAGCGCCAGCCCGCTCGCCCGCCCGCCCGCTTGCCGGGATGTGCCGGCCGCGCTTGGCTCTCCCCGGCTCACCCAGCCGCAGGCCGGCGGCCGCGCCGGCTGCTGCCCATCTGTCTGTCTGTCTGTCCGTCCGTGTATCTGGGAAGTGCTCAGCACAAGGCCGATTTCTTGTAACACCGACGCGGCTTCGTCAGTTGACAGGCGCCTGCCAGAGCCTGCGCCCCAGCTCGGCAGTGCCGGTGCTGCCAAAACCAGCCCAGCTCCATGCGCGGGTCCTGTGCCCAGACCCCGGCCCCACGTGTGCCCCCCCCCCCCATCTTCATGAGGTTCTCCAGCCCCTCTCGAGGGACCCTGGGAGCACAGGGTGGTACACGGGAGGCCGCGGCTGCCCAGCAGGCTCTCTGGTTAGAAAAACGGCGGATCCGGTAAAGCCGGACTCCTCGTCTCCTCCCGGCTCTGTTCCCCTCCCGCGGTAACGCCCTCTCTCTCTGGCAGACATCCTTTTCCAGCCCCACCAAAGAAGTCCCCGCACCACTGGGCGAGCTCCTGAGCTGGGTCTCCGACGTCAGGAGGTTGTGGATGGGCTCAAGGGGAGCCCAGGACGCGGCGTCTCCTCGGCCGCGCTCGCCAGCACAGGTAATGCCAACCTTCCCGTTCTGCCGGTGTTCCCGGCGTCCTGCCGCTCACCGGGACGGCACTGGGCCTTTCACCGGGCGCTGCGTTCCCCAGGGCAGCATCACAGAGGTGCCTGGCGGGTTTCTTTCTCCAGTGGCAGCTTCGAGGTGCCCGCAGCCAAGAACTGCCCGCCCGCGGTTGCGCTGGACTGGGACAGGCGCGCGGCGCTGCCGGCTGGGCTCGATGGCTTCATCTCATGGAGCATCTCCCTCCCCCCGTCTCATCCCATCTTTTCTGTTCGCTTTGTTGTAGTGTGGCTGGATGTTCATCCCAACTCCCCTCACCGCTGCCGCCGAGCACGTGTCCCCGGCCCGCGGCGACTGGGACCGCGCCTGAGGATGCTGGGACGTGGCACTTGCCAGAGTCCCCGGGCAGAGACCAGGCACAGGGGCTGCCCTGTGGCACCAGACCCCCGGGAGCCCCGGCCCCCTGCTAGGGACGAAGCAATAAGTGATGCCACGGCGGGGACGTGCCGTCTCGGGACCCCTTGACAGGCACCCGCGTGGTCGCCCGGCCCCCTCCTCGCCCCGTGCCTGGGGGACACTCTCCCCTTCCGGCATGGTGCCAGGGCTCGCCTGCGGAGCTCCACAGCATCTCTTCTCCTCCTCATCCTCCTCGTCCTCATCCTTCTCCTGCCTGCTGTCATCTGTGTAAATCGAGTCATGTTTACTCCTCAGCGTCCCGTGTTGTTATTATTATTAATTATTATTAATTGTTATTCTCATTATCCGGTTTTGCTTTTGCATGACACGCTGATGTTGGCGCCTCGGTGCCATCGCCAGCCCAGCTGGGGTCCCGCTCCCCACCCTGGTCCCCAACCACATCTCAGAGCCTGCCAATAACCACCCGCAATCATCTCCCCTCGTTCTGGGGGCAAAAAACACTAAAATGTGACCTGCACGAACGCGAAGTGGCTGTAAAACCGCGTGGGGCCCGCCCGGGGCAGTAAAGGATCCTCTGAAAGCAGCGGCAGCTCTGCGTGGTCTGTTTGCCCCGCTGCGCGCTGGCCTCGCCACAGCAGCGCCGCTTGTGCTTCCCGGGCACTGTGGCGGGTGCTGGTTCTGGTTCTGGTTCTGTGCTGGTGCAGGGGGTGGTTCCTGCCAGGGGCTGGACCCTCCCCTTGCCCTGGGGGAACCTCAGGAGGCTCCTGGGGGCAGCACAACTGGGATCTCGGGGAGGAGAAAGGCAGCGGGCAGGGGTACCAACCCCCTCTCCACGCCGCTGCACCCTGGGCGGTGGAGCTGAGCCTGGGGGCAGGATTTGGCCAATCCCCCCAAGCTGGCGATGGCCTGGCAGCTCCAGCCCTGCTGTGCCAGGATGGTGGGCAAGCGGTGGGACCAGGCCAGTGGGACAGAGCAGTGGCTGCTGCCATGGGGCTGTGCCAGGAGCAGCTGAGGGAGCGTGGAACGGGGCCAGGCTGGTTCTGACAGATAACTCCGCTCCATCCCGCACAGCTCAGGTGCCAGCGGTCAGCCCGTTCAGACCAAAGCTGCAGGGCAGTGGCGTGTGGAGTGCAGGGTACCATGCTGGGCACCATGCCAGTCATGGCCATCGGTTGGCCCTGGACGGGCTCCTTCAACCCCTCCCCACCCCAAGCAGATGGGTGTTGGCAAACAGCGGGTCGCCAGTCACATGGTGGCAGCGGGACCGTCACAATGACACGGGTGTGCTGCGGGCGTGCCGGGCAGTGCCATGGCCCCGCGGCGGGATGGTTCCTCATGCCCCAAGCCTGCAGGTGCTCACCCATCACTACGCTGATGGCAGCACTGCCCCAGCAGCCGCCCCTGGCCATGGTCTGGCACGTGGGACCCATGCCTGCTGTGCCAGGAGAGGCCGCAGCAGCTGGCTCGGCCCCGCTGGCACACGCCGACTGCCAGCTCCATGTGCCCACCGCCCCGGGCAGTGCTGGCTCCATCCCGCCGCATGTGGCTCTGGGAATTTCTCTACAGCTTTACTGGCAGCCACAAACCCGCACTGGCCTCTCCCACGCCCCTGCCTTGCCAGGGCACCAAACCGTTCTCGAGGGTGATGGGCTGCCCAGTGTGTGCCGGGACGCTCTGAGCTGCCCGCAGCACGGTGCAAGGAGCTGTGCCCAGGCACCGTCTCTGCTCTGGGCAGCTCCAAGGCCGTTCTTTCCAACTGCCGTGTCCTGGGGCGCAGTCGGCACAGCCCTGCAGTGCCTGGGGACCGGCAGCTGTGCCACAGCCAGAGCTCCCTGGGGTGCCCTGGCTCAGCTCTGCCAACCTTGCTGAGCCTGGCTGCTGGTGTCATGGCGAACTGTGGTGTTTGGCCTTGGCACGTCGTGCTGCCCACAGGGCCGTTACTGTGGCCCCTCATTTGCTCTGGCATGTGCTGAGTGGGGGGCATGTTGCAGGTGGACACGTGCCCAGAAATGTGCCACGGTGTCACGGATGCCAGCTGTATGGCACTTCATGCCACAGGGCTGTGCTGGCTGCCATAGTTCAGGGGCACTGCCCATCCCCATGCGGTTTCTCCTTGTCTGAGGTGCTGTTGCTCTGTGTGCTGGCACTGCTGTCCAGGTTGCCTTGGGTGCCCGCTGGGTGCCCACTGAGTGCCCACTGAAGATTCAGGTTCATCTGAAGCTGCTGGAAAAAAACCCAAACCAGGAGACTCCTCTCCCACCCCCCAACCACAAAAGGCGCCAGCTGTGCCAGGGCAGAGGGGCCCGATCCTGTGCGCGGGGCTGGGGCAGTGGGGTGTTTGTGGGGCCCAGCACCGTGGGGCAGTTTGCCGGGGCTCGGCTGGGGCTCAGCCAAGATTCGCCGTGTCGAGCGGTGCTTGTCCTGGCAGAGGAGACTGAGAACCTGCAGGTACCGGGGGTGGCTGTGGGGCTGGATCTGAGGACAGAGGCCAGGGGTCCTGGTCAGGGGTGCTCTGCCCCCAAGCAATCTGGGGGCACCCGGTGACACCATGAGATGCCCGTGCTGGGGGGAGGGCAGTGGGGGGGCCAGTGGGACCTCGTCCTCCTGCCCCTCTGCCAGTCCCAACACCCCATGCCCACTGTCCCTCTCCTCTCCTTGCAGATGCTCGGTGCTGCTGGTGACACCGGACTCCCTGGGAAGAGCATGGATGGCACGGATGGGTCATCGCTGGATGGGGAGATGATGGAGAGGTATGGGCACCACTGGGCACCTCGAGGCACTGCTGGGAACCAGTAAGAGCCACTGGGTACTGCTGGCATGGTTGGACAGGCCAAGGTGCTTGGCCAGGGCTAGACTCTGGGGGGCATGGGCACCATGATGGGGGAACAGCGTCAAATCCTGCACTACCTGAGGGGTCTGGGGGCGAGGGGGCAAGAAACGTGCCCCTGGGGTGAGCACGGATGGGATGGAGCACGGGCATGGGCACCGGTGCAGCCATGGAGAGCTGGTGGCTGTGGAGACCTGGCGGCTGTGGGGAGGTGGTGGCTGTGGGAGGCTGGTGGTTGTGGGGAGCTGGTGGCCATGGGGACACGGTGTCCTGGCACAGCCCGGTGTGTCCTGGCTCTCTCAGCAGAGCGTGTCTGCAGGGCAAGTGCCCAGAGTGGCATCCAGAGGTCCACGAGCAGCTGCTGGCCCTGCGGCACTGGCTGGATGCTGTGGAGAAGAGGTTGCCCACCTGGACGGAGCCTGGAGCGGCCCCACAGGTAACGGGCTCGCCACGAGCATGGCACCAGCAGAACCGCTTGCAGCCGGGCAGTGCCCAGCCCATGTCTCCACCGAGGCTGGTGAGGTCCTGGTCCCCAAAGGGAGGATGGTGCCTGGCCACGGCCCTTTGGCACAGCCCCATACCGGCTGTGCCACCTGCGTCAAGCAGGGTGCTGGGGCCCTGGGTCCGGCTCCCTGTCCTGGCTGTGCCCTGGGAGCACCCACATCCTGACAGGGGCTCAGAGCCCGCTGGACCCATGGCTCTGCCGATACACGTGGCCTTGCCAGTACCCATGGCTCTACCGGTAACTGTAGCCCTGATGGTACCTGTGGCTTTGCCAGTACCCGTGGCTCCACCAGTACCCATGGCCTTACTGGTACCTGCGGCATTGCCGGTACTCGTGGCTCTACCGGTACCTGTGGCATTGCCAGTACCTGCGGCTTTCCTGGTACTTGTGGCCTTGCTGGAACCGTGGCCCAGCCAGTACTCGTGGCACCACTGCTCAGAGCCCCGCTGGTGGCAGGGGCACCTTCATCTCCAGGCTCCGCCCTGTCCCGTGGCACCACTGCTTGGGTGAGGGGTGTGTGGCTGGGCACGGGGTGCACGCAGCTGTGCCCACGGTGCCTCTGGCCGGCACCAGCCACCGGCTCTCGCCACCCCAGAGCACCCATGGCAGGTGCCCAGCCGGCCCCTCCTCACCGCCCCGCCAACAGCCCCTTGCCGGCTCCTTTTGTTCGGCGCTGGCCGCACGCGGGCTCCGGCGCACACATGGCAGCACAAACTGAAAGGGCCTTTCATCCAGCGTGGACAAAGCCGAGGCCGCGGAGAAACCTCCCGGCTCCAGGGTCTGAGCCACAGCTCCCAGAGCCCTCCCGGCTCCAGGGTCTGAGCCGCGGATCCCAGAAACCTCCCGGCTCCAGGGTCTGATCCTATGGGTTCTGTCTGGCTGTGGATCCCGGAGCCCAGTGCTGGGCTCCCTCTGCCCAGTGCCACCCCCAGCCCGGTGCCAGGTGAGCTCCTGGCAGCCAAAGGAGCTGGCTTGTTGCCTGCTGTGGGTCCCAGCTGGGTGCTGGGGGGTGCTGGGGTGCTGGGGGTGCCTGGCCGGCATGGGGCTGAGTGTGGGGGTGCCAAGGCTCATGCCGTGGGGCAGCGGGGAAGGCGGAGCTGCGGTGCTGGGGAGAACTGGTCGGAGCCGTGGGGCAGGTGAGGGCAGAGACCCCCCTGGGCCATCCCCTCTTCATGGTGCTTGGTGGGGCAGCGGCTCCCCGAGCTCAGGGTCACCGGCAGCACCTGGCTCAGCTCCAGCGGCCGGGCACAGGTTGGGCTGGGTCAGCCAGGGGTGCCCGGAATCACCCGAGGGAGCCCATGGCCACAGCTGGGCACGCACCCACGGCTCCAGCACTGGGTGCTGAGCTCCGCACTGCTGGTGGAGCCCAGTGGGGATGATGGAGCGATGCCGATGCCAGGGAAGATGGAGTGATGCCAGTACTGGGGAAGATAGTGTGATGCCAATGCCAGGGAAGGTGGAGTGATGCCAATACTGAGGAAGATGGTGCGATGCCGATACGGGGGAGGATGGAGTGATGCCAAGGCCAGGGAAGACGGTATGATGCCGATACTGGGGGAGATGATACGGTGCTGATGCTGGGGATGATGGTGCGATGCCGATGCCGAAGATGATGGTGTGATGCCGATACTGGGGGAGATGATATGATGCCAATACCTGAGAAGATGACGTGACGCCGATACGGGGGAAGACGGTGCAATGCCAATGCCAGGGAAGATGGAGCGATGCTGATACTGGGGAAGATGGAGCGACGGCAGTGCCAGGGGGAGATGATGTGATGCTGATGCCGACGCTGCGGGAGAGACGGGAAATGCTAATTCCCCGCCGCGTCTGGAAGCAGACAAAGCCCCCGGCCCCTCCGCCTGCTGCTCCCAGGAGACCCCACAGGAGCCCCATCCATCAGCCACGCTCCCGGCAGTGGCCCCCGGACCCCTTTGTGTGGGGCAGCACACCCCTCATCCCTTTTCTGTGGGGCAGGACCACCCCCCCGGCCCCCATTGTGTGGGGCATGACCCCCAGCCCCAGAGGGCTTCTCAACAGCTGTGAGGCTGGGGTGTGAAGCTGGGTGGGGGTCTCCCCACGTTCCCCATGGGTAGGAGCACCCCTCCACCCTGGCACCCTTGGTAGCCCCCTCGGGGCAGGGGCAGATGGGGGAGGTCCCTGAGCTCCACGCCTGGAGGACCTCGGCTCTGGGAAGGGGGCTTTGCAGCAGCATCTCCCCAGCCCCCGGCCAAGGACCCCCCCCACCCCCAAAGCCTCCGGGAGCTGTGGGGCTTCCCTCCTCCCCCTGTCTGTGGGGGCCGGAGCCGGGACGTGGGGGTCGGGGCATCCCGGGGGGCTGCAGCCGGGCTGCCGTGGGGCTGCGGTGCGAGCACGGCCGGGGCCGGGGTGGAGGGTGGGGGGCATGGGCTGGTGCAGGATGGGGCCGTGTCGGTCCGGGAGCCTCCCCACGGGGTCGGGCGGTGGGAACGGCGCCGTTCCCCTCCCCCCGCCCGGGATGGCTGCGAGTCCCGGGGGGTTTCCCCGGTAACGGCGCCCGGCGGCGAGCGAAGGGTTAACGCGGGCGGGCGGGGGCGGTGGAGGGGTCAGGGCCGGGCCGGGCAGAGCCGGTGCTGAGCTGGGGCCGAGCCGGCGCTGAGCCGAGCCGAGCCGGGGCCGGTGCCGGAGGGTCCCTGCCCGGTGCCCCCGGGGCCGCCCCGACCCCCGGCACCGCGGGCGCTGCGCACAAAGGCGGCGGGGCCGGGACCGGGACCGGGACCGAGCGATGCCCGGGCGGCGGTGAAGGGCCCCGGGCCCCGCTCCCCAGCACGGGCTGAACCGGGCCGGGCCGGGCCGGGCCCCCCCCCCGCCCAGTCCCCCAGCCCCCGGCCCGGCCCCGGCCCCATGGACGCCCCGTTGAACCGCGGGGTGAGTACCGGGGCGAGCGGCACCGGGTCCGGCACCGGGAGGTGCGGGGGAGCGGCGGCCGAGGGCTGGGGGTGGGGAGCGGCCGGTGATGCCCCCGGAGTGGGGGGAGTGTGGGGGGCTCCTCGAATCCCCCCCGCGCTGCGCCCGGCTGCTGTGCCCTGTGACACCCCCCCCCCCCCCCCCCTGGGCCCCGGTGTGACCCCCCCCCCCTGGGGGCCCGGCGTGGCCCCCACCCCCCTGCCGCAGGAGCCTGGTGTGACCCCCCACCCATGGGAGCCCAGCGTGATCCCCCCCGGGTCCCCTCGGGTTGGGGTGACGGGGACCCCGCGATGCCGCCGTGGGTGGGGGGGGGCCTGGCGTGTGCCGAGCTGCCCCCGGCCGGGGGGTGGGTGCGGGTGTGGGTGCGGGTGCATCCGTGGGTGCGTGGGGCTGGGTGCACGTGTGCACGCACGTGTGCGCGGGGGGGGCACTCCCCGCCAGTTCGGTGGGAGGGTGGGCGCTCCCCGTGGGGCAGGTGGGGGCTCCCCGTCAGACTGGGGGGTGTTCCCAGGTGGGTGGGTGCTGCCCAGTGGGTGCTCCCCGGCGGGTGCCCCCACCCCGCCGGACCTGCCCGGTGCACAGATGGCTCCTTTCTCTGGCCCCGCGTTAATCTAACGGCACAAAGCGGCGGCATCTGCCCGTCTGCCGGGTGCCTCCCGCCGCCGCTCGCTGCCGGGGCGCGCCCATCCTGCCGGGACGCGCTCCCAGCCCCCGTGGCCACGAGTCCCTCGGGGTGCCCGCGGTGGCACCAGCGCCTCGTCCCTCGACCTCGGTTCGGGGGGCGCTGGGACTCTCCGGTGCCCGCGCAGGGCTCCGGGCAGAGGCGCGGCCGGGAGCGGGGAACCCCGGGCGCGGGGGGTCCGGGCCGGCGGCTCCGGTGACGCGCGTCCTCCTGGCTCGTTGCAGGCCGGTGTCTGAGGCGGGTGCCCGGGGCTGGCACCTCGGCCCGTGCTATGGGGAACTCGGTGAGCCGGCCCAGCTGCCTGGGCCAGAAGAGCCGGCGGCCGGACGAGCTGCTCCGGGAGCCGCAGCTCCGGGAGCCGGGGCCGGAGGAGCCGCAGCCGCAGCCGCAGCCGCCCGGCGGGAGCGTGGCCGAGGCCTGGCCGGGGCTGCCGGAGAAGCTGCCGGTGGAGAACGGCTGGAGCCCGGCGGCGGCCGGCGCCGTCCGGAGCCGCACGGGCAGCCCGGTGCTGCGGCGCAGCCGGTCGGAGGTCTCGGTGCAGAACGGGAGCGCGGCCGGTGTCCCGGGCAAGGCGCCGGGGCAGGCGGGGGGCGCGACCTGGACCCCTCCCCGCACTGGCGTCCCCCGCGGCGCCTGGCCCTGGAAACCCGTCACCACCCGGGAGGTGACGGAGGTGACGGAGGTGACCGAGACCATCGTGACCGAGATCGTGGAGGTGACCGAGTACCCGGCCGGAGAGAAGGGCGGCGAGCCCCTGGTCACCCGCACGGTCACCGTGCTGACGGAGCGCGCGGCCGGACAGACGGACGCTGCAGAGGTGACTGCCGGGCAGGGACCCTCGCTGCGGGAGACGTCGCGCGGGGCCCACGCCGTGGGGCTGCGCTGCCAGCACGGTTGGCTCTGGTCTCGGCCATGAGCTCCCGCCACCCTGCCGGGTGCAGCCTGGTGCCAGGGGACGAGCATCGTCCCAGCACAGCCCTGCCATGGGGCGAGCTGCAGCGGGGGACACGGGGTCCGAGTCCCGCCATCCCCGTCGTCACCTCCCAGAGAGGGCACGGTGGGGAGCATCCCCCTCAGTTGCCCCACGGCTGCCACATGGTCGCCCAGGTGGCTCAGCCACCTCTCTCCACAGGCGTCCCCATGGGTTGTCCCCGTGCCAGAGGAGGTGGCAGCAGCGACGGGCACAGAGCGAGGCCAGGACACAGTGGAGAACCTGCTGGCTTGGGTGGCCGACATGGAGGAGCTGGTGGGCAACCAGAAGCCACCCTCAGCAGAGGCCAAAGTGGCCAAGGCCCAGCTGGAGGAGCAGAAGGTCAGATCCTGGCACATCCCACCCACACTGAGGATTAGGGGGCCAGGGGTGCCAGCAGCAGAGCGGCTGTGCTGGGGAGGCGAGGGAGGGAGGGGGTTCCCCTCACAGCCCTGAACCCCACCACCCACAGCTCCTGAAGCGGCTGCTGGAGGAGCGGAGGCCACGTGTGGAGACGGTCCTACAGGATAGAGCTGTGCCACCAGCACACAGCTCTGGCACACTGGCACATGGCTCTGGCACGGTGGCAGTGCCTGAGGACAGTGGCAGCCTCTGTGGCCTCGGGGAGAAGTGGGACAAGCTGGTGAAGGAGGCTGAAGCCAGGTGGGTCACGGCTGAGACCTTCTGTTGTGGTGGTGGCACATCTGTGGCAGCTCTGGCACAAGGCCATGATACACCATGGCTGAGTGCCTCAGTGTGGCTGTGCCAGCACCTGGCTGTTTGGCAGTGTGATGTCGGGGTGGTGCCAGGGTGGGGCAGGGGATGGGCAGCTGGTGGGTGACAGTGGGTCCCCTGGGGGGCTCACCCACCCTCCCTGGCACAGGTACGGCTGCCTGGAGCGGATCCTGCCAGCAGCACAGACCTTCCAGGAGGCTGTGGACTCCTTCCAGGAGTGGCTGGGAGCCACCGAGAGGCAGCTGGCCCAGCTCTGGCGTGCCAATGGCTGCGTTGCCCATGTGCAGGAAGCCCACCAGCAAACCAAGGTCAGGGCTGTGGCAGGCACGGGGCGCACATGGGCACAACGGGGTGGCTGAGTGAGTGCCAGCAGGGCCGGGGATCATGGCATCGGCCACGGTCACTGCCACGGTCGCTTGTCCCCCAGGCCCTCCGTGAGGAGATCTGCGGAAGGCTGGGGGAGCTGGATGTGGCGCTGGAGAGTGGGCAGCGGGTCCTCGAGATGGTGACAGGCAAGTGGCACTGGTGGGGTCACCGCAGAGTGTGGGAAGGAGCAGGCGTAAAGCTGGGGCTGTGCCAGCACCCAGGGGACCCCAGTGCTGGGTGTCCTTGGGGTGCTTCAGTCTAAACTGGGAGCTGCGGGAGCTTGGTGTTGTGTTGGGGTCCATGATGTCAAGTGATGCTGGAATGTGTCCAGAGAAGGGCAATGGAGCTGGGGAAGGGGCTGGAGCACAAGGGTGGTGAGGAGCAGCTGAGGGACCTGGGCTTGTTCAGCCTGGAGAGAAGGAGTCTGAGGGGAGACCTTCTGGCTCTGACAGCTCCTGGCAGGAGGGGGGAGCCAGGGCAGGTTTGGTCTCTGCTCCCAAGGAACAAGGGCCAGGACAAGAGGAACCAGCCTCAAGCTGCCCCAGGGGAGGTTTAGGTCTGAGCTGAAGAACAATTTCTTCAACCCCTGGAGGGTTGTCCAGGGCTGTGCCAGGCTGCCCAGCGCAGGGGGCAGTCCCCGTGACCCCTGGAGGGGTTTCCAAGCCCCCCGTGGAGCTGTGGTGCTGAGGGACAGGGGGCAGTGGTGCCCTGGCAGGGCTGGGGCAACGCTGGGGCTCCATGAGCTTCAATGTCTTTTCCAGCTTCAGTGATTCAGTGATTCTATGTGGTGGTGTTCGCAGCATCGTGCTGTGGGACACACAGTGTCCTGTCGGATGGAGAGGGGCCAGGAGGGACCTGTGGAGAGCAGGGACACAGTGGGACAGGACGCACCGGCAGCCTGGGAGTTGAATTTTGTCTCTGGTGGGGACTAGGGGCTGGAGCTCGGTCCAGGGAGGGGAATACGGAGACAGGGTGACAGTCACAGTGCCGATGAGCATCGCGGTGGTGCTGCAGGGGAGGAGGCACAGCTGGCACAGGAGAAGATGGAGTCTCTGAGGATGCGGTACCTGATCGTGGGCCAGAGCAGCGCTGACACCGAGCACCGTCTGGGCCAGACTCTGGAGGCCTCGTCCCGCCTGGGCACGGCTCAGGAGGACCTGGCGCTTTGGTTGGGCCGCATGGAGACAGAGCTGGGCTCCCAGGATGATGGCCACGAGCTCTCAGTCAGCACCAGCGACATGGAGAAGGTGAGGCATGTGCGGCTCTGGGGAGCCTCTCCCTCTGCCCCGTGACATTGCCATGGATAGCTGGGTCTGGAGGGACGAGGCTGGGTGGGACACATGAGGATACGGCAGCGGATGTGCCCGTGTCCCTGTGAGGCCACCCCAGTGCTGACAGCTCCTCTCCCTGGGTGCAGTTCGAGCAGATCCTGGAGGCCCAGGTCACCCGCACGGCTGAGCTCAGCGAGCGGCTGGAGGAGATCGGCCACGTGCAGCTGGATGCCCAGAGCCTCCGCACACAGCTCGACGAGCAGAAGGTGGGTCTGATGTGCTGCCTGGCAGCCGCCAGCATCCAAACAGTGCCCAGAGGTCCCTGGGGATGCTGGTGAAGGGACTCAAAGGGTGCTTAAAGGTCCCAGGGACACTGGCTCTGTGTCCTTGCTCTGCTGGGCTTCTACAGGGACGCTGGTGAAGGGAGCCAAAGGGTGCCCAAATGTCTCCAGGGACGCTGGCACAGGACCTAAACAGTGCCCAGAGGTCCCCAAGGACGCTGGCATGGGGTCCCTCCTGTGCTGGGCTGCTGCAGGGACCCTGCTGAAGGGACCCAGAGGGTGCTCAGAGGTCCCCAAGGGCACTGATGAAGGAACCCAAAGGGTGCCCAGATGTCCCCGAGGACACTGGCTCTGGGTCCCCACTCTGCTGGGCTCCTGGAGGGATCCTGTTGAAGGGACTCGAGGGGTGCCCAGATGTCCCCAAGGACCCTGCGTCCCCTCTCCACTCCCGCACCGACCCCCAGGCGACGCCTGCAGGGGGGGGGGTTGCCTGTGCCACCGCCGGACCCGGCACCCACCCCCGCCGCCCCGCTTTGCCTTCCAGCTGCTCTCGGCCGAGGTCCTGCAGCACCGGGGGCTGGTGGAGCGCCTCCTGGGCACCGCGGAGCCGCTGCTGCGCCGCTGCCCCGAGCCCCTGCGGCAGCGCCTCCAGGTGAGCCGCGCCCGTGGGTGCCGGGGGGGTCCCCTCGGTCCCCGCCGCCCCGCTCAGCCCCCGGCCCGCCCCTCCCCGCAGCCGGCGGCGCGGGCGCTGCGGGAGCGCGCAGAGCAGCTGTCCCTGCGGAGCGGGGCCCGCGCCGTGCGCCTGGAGCTCGCCCAGTCCCTGCTGGCCCAGTTCGCCGAGGCGCTGGAGGAGCTGGCGCCCTGGCTGGAGGAGACGCGGGAGGTCGGGGTGCAGCTCTCGCCCAACGCCATCAGCTACGAGGCCTTCCGGGAGCAGCAGGCGCTGCTGCAGGTGAGGCGGGGCCCGGGGGGGGGGAAGGCGGGGGGCACGGTGATGGCTCGGGGGGTGGCACCGCCGTCCTCCGTGCTGCGGGCACGGGCACCGCCCGGGCACCGCCCCCGTCCCGCCACGGCCGCGGCTGTGCCCGCAGTGCCTGCGCGAGGCCATCGCGGAGCACCGGCCGGTGATGGGGAAGCTGCAGCGGGCGGCGGGGCAGCTGGCGGAGCTGAGCCCGGAGCAGGGAGCCCCGTTCCTGCGGCGCTGCCGGGAGGCCGAGGAGCAGTACGGCCGCATCCGGCAGCGCGTGGGCCAGGCGGCCGCGGTGCTGGACGACGCTCTGCCGCGCTACAGCCAGGTACGGGCACCAGCACCGGCGCCGCCACCGCCTCGCCTGGCACCTCCCGGCGCTGCCTCGCCGGTGGCCAACTGGGGCTTGGTGGTTCCGCAGCTGACGGAGCGCATGGACCTGCTGCTGGAGTGCCTGGAGCGGCTGCAGAGCCGGCTGCAGAGCCAGCCCGGTGCCCGCGGCGATGCCACGCACCTCCGTGAGCAGATCCGCGAGAACAGCCTGGCGCTGGGCGAGCTGGAGAAGCTGGGGGTGGCCCTGGAGAGCGTCCAGGCGCAGGGCAGCGAGCTCCTGGCCGCCATGCAGGCGGCGAACTCCGACGCCGCTGCCAGAGGTACCGGTGTGGCCTGGCACCACATGCCCACGCATGGAGCGTCCCGGTGGTGCGACATCCCCATTGAGGGCTGCGCTGGGGCTCCAGGTCCCTCGGCAGGTGCCCGTCCGAGCCCCATCCCTCCGGTGCCGCGCAGGGATCCAGGAGCGGACGGCGCAGCTGCGGGCGCAGTGGGACCACCTGCAGAGCCAGTGCCAGGAGCAGGAGGAGCGGCTGCGGGAGCTGCTGGCGCTGGCCGAGCGCTTCTGGCACGGGCTGGCTGAGCTGGCGCTGACGCTGAGCGACACCCAGCAGCTGGTGCTGGGGCTGGAGGAGGCTGGCGGCGAGCCCGAGGCCATCCGTGCCAGGCTGCGCACTATGCAGGTATGGGCCGCCTGGGGTGCTTGCTGGGCAGCACCGCGGCATGGGCAGTCCCATGGCATTGGCAGTGCCATGACATGACGTGGGCAACCCCATGTCACAGGCAGCTCTATGGCGTTGGCCGTGCCATACCGTAGGCAATGCCATGGCACAGTCAGCCCCACATCATGGTCAATGCCACAGCACGGGCAGCCCCGTGGCACGGCCAATGCTATGGAACGGGCACTACCATGGCATGGGCAATTCTGTGGCCTGGGTCGTGCCAAGCTGGGTGATGTCTGCCAGGCTCTGCGGGAGGAGATCGAGGCTCTGCAGGGTGAGCTGGACGCGCTGGGCAGCCTGGGTGTGGAGCTGATGGCATCTTGTGGGGACCCTGACAAGCCCGATGTCACCAAGAGCCTGGACGAGGTGGGTGCCAGTGGACGCCAGCCCAGTGAGGGGCAGGAGATGGGCTCTGGGGGCATGGGAGGGCTCCCCAGGGAGTGGTCTGGTCCCAGACCTGGCATGCCTGGGTGGAGGGCGGCTGTGCCAGGCTGGTGTCCCTGCATGAGGGACCATGGGTCTGCCAAGCATCACACCCTACACCAGTGCCTACTGTCCCCTGCACCCCATGGCAGCACTGGTGCCCACTGACCCCACTGCCCAGACCCCTGTGAGGTGCCACTGTGCCCAGCCCCACATGGCACCACTGACCCCCATGCCCAGACCCTTGTGCAGTGCCACTGACCCCCATGCCTGAAGCTGTTTAGTGCCAGTGCTGACCCCTGTACCCAGCCCCATATGGCACCGCTCACCCCCTTGCCCAGTGCTGTTGACCCCTGTGCCCAGATCTCTGTGTGGCACCACTGATCCCTGTGTCTGACCCTGTTCATTGCCACTGACCCCTATACCCAGACTCCCACGTGGCACTGCCAACCCCAATGCCTGGTGCCACTGTCCCCTGTGCCCTCACCCTCATGTGACACCGCTGCCCCCTGTGCCCGGTGCTGCTGACCCCTGTGCCTGGCCGCAGCTCTACTCCTCCTGGCACAGCCTGAACAGGGTGTGGACGGAGCGATTCGCCCGCCTCGAGGAGCAGCTCCAGGCCGCCCTCACCTACCGCGACACCATGAAGGTGGGGCTGGCAGGGGGGCTGGCAGGGGGGCTGACGGGGGGGCTGACGGGGGGGCTGACGGGGGGGCTGGCAGGGGGGCTGGCTGGGCTACAGAACCATGATGCTGCCTTGAGAGGGGGGCTGGTTGTACTGGGTGGGCACTGGGGCTGGCAGGGAAGAGGGTCACTGGGGCTGGTAGGGCGGAGGGGGGTCACTGGGGCAGTGGGGCACTGGGGCTGGCAGGGCAGGGCAGAGGGGCAGTGTCCTGGCCCATCCTGACACTCTCAACCCCCTTATCAGGGCTGGGGGCACCCCTGGCCCATGCCTGGTCTGGGGGTACCCCGTGGCCAACACTTGGTCTGGGTGCCCCCCATGACACTGCCTCCATGGCAGGGCTGGGGACATGGGTGGTGCTGGGGGCATGGGGGTCCCTGGGGATGCCTGTGCCCATGGTGGTCCTGTGCCCACGGGTGGGCAGCGGCTGCTGGAGTGGCTGGAGGCGGCTGAGCTGCGCCTGGCAGAGGAGTTCCTGGTCGGGGGGGACCTGGACATGGTGCAGCAGCAGCTGACAGAGCTCAAGGTGGGCACTGGATGGGACCTGGGCAGTGGGAGGGGCACAGGGGGTGTCCAGGGTGGCAGCAGGGAGAGTGTTGCCTGTGGAATGAGGCCAAGGCTCCCTCAGTGGGCACTGGGTGGCTGAATCCTGTCCCTAAGGTTCCCTCCCTGCTCTCCATGAGGAGGAGCTCTGGGACTGGGTGCCCCTGCCAAGCTGTGCTGGGTGCCAAGCTGTGCTATGCCATGCCATGCTTGCCAGACCCAGCTCTTCCATGGCATGCCACGCTGTGCCATTCTGTGCCAAACCAGACTGGGGTATGCCATCCTGTGCTGTGACAAAGCATGCAGCATGTGCCAGACCCGGCTCTGCCATGCCGTGCCACACCATTCCATACCCACCCAGACCTGGCTCTGCCATGCTGTGCCATGTGTGGTGCCTGGCAGCCCCGCCATCCTAGTGGGTGGGGGTCCTCTGCTCACCATCCCACGCAGGAGTTCAAGCGGGAGCTCTACCAGTGCAAGGTGGATGTGGAGAGCCTACGGCACCAGGCGGGCACCGGGCACGGGGAACCTCCGGCACCGCTTGGTGACTTCCGACGGCGCTGGGACCGGCTGGAGGAGGAGATCGTTGGGCGCCAGGTACTGGGGAGGGCCTGGCCGGGCACTGGGGGTCCTGGATGGGCGCTGCTCCCTGCGCAAGGAAGAACAGGGGGGGTGGTGGTGGTACCTGAGCTGTCACCTGGATCTGGCACCGACACAAGGGCAGAGCCAGGGTGGGGGGTGCCCGGGGTGCCATGCGGGTGCTGGGTGTGTGGGGTGCTGGGTGGGTACATGGGGTGCCCTGTGGGTGCTGGGACTGTAGTGCCCAGTGGTTGCCCAGTGGGTGCTGGGCGCATGGCCGGTGCTGCCGTGGCTCCCACCACACAGGTGCCCGTTGCTCCCCCTGTCCTGGGCAGCACCAGCTGGAGGCGGCACTGCTGGGCCTGGGCCAGTTCCAGCACCAGTTGGAGGAGCTGCTGCACTGGTTGTCCCACACTGGGGAGCAGCTGCGGGGCCCGATCCTGCTGCGCCTCGACCTGCAGAGCTGCGAGATCGAGCTGGCCAAGCACAAGGTGAGCATGGCACTGGAACTGGCACCGGCTGCTCTGGTGACTGTGGGGGGGATGGAATGACCAACTCCCAGCACGGTGGAGACTGGACGTGCCCTCTGGAGCTGCTCTGGTGCCACCCCAGCTCCACCC
>JANVCC010000058.1:341664-352677 GCA_025345505.1 Todiramphus chloris collaris
GTGCCCGAGCCCCGCGGGAGGATGGCAGTGCCCAGCCCGGCGGGAGGATGGCAGTCCCCATCCCGGCGCGTGCCGGCAGTGAGATGGGCGGTGACAGTTGCCCGGGACAGGTCGGCTCCAGGGACAAACCGCTGGCACCTCAGAGCTCCAACGGGTGCAACGGGGCTTGGCACGGCCCCGGAGCGGGACGGTGACTGTGTGGGCGGGCCGATTTCCAGGGAAAAGCCGGTGGCACCTCGGGGCTCCGACGGGCACAGCAGGGCTCGGCTGGGTGGCAGGTGGCAAGGGAGGGGCGAGCGGCGGGGCAGGGCCGGCAGCAGTGTCCCGCAGCACCCGGGGAGGTGGGCACACGGTGCGACCTCCCCCCTCCCTCGCCTTCCGTCTTTCCCCCGGGTCTGGAGCAGCCCCGTGCTGGGCACCCAACGGGGCTGGTTGGCAGCAGGAGCCCGTCTGACACCTGAGGGACTGGGCACTGCGTCCCCTGCTCCCCCAAAGTGCCCCGGGTCCCCTCCCTGTCCCCATCATACCCTTCCTCCCACCCCTGCAGCCCCAGCCACCACCCTTCCCACCCTGGAGCCCCCCCAGATCCAGCCTGTCCCACCACAGACCACCCCACAGACTGCCCTCGGTTCCTTCCCAGCCCCCCAGGCAGGCAACTCCTCCACCGTCCTGTCCCTAAATCCCGCGCCCCACTCTGCCAGTAAAACCTGTCCCTTCTCGCAGTCCCTCCCCACGGCCCCCAGCAGCCCCTCCCTGCCCTGCCAGCCCCGGCATGCTGCGGCACCCCGAGGGGGCAGGCGCTGGGGCTCATCCCAGGGACGTGGGGCAGAACTGGGGGCTTGTCCCACGGAATGTGCAGCAGAACTGGGGGCTTGTCCCATGGGATGTGGGGCAGAACTGGGGGCTTGTCCCATGGGATGTGGGGCAGAAGCGGGGGCTTGTCCCACGGGATGGGGGGCAGAACTGGGGGCTTGTCCCATGGGACGTGGAGCAGAACTGGGGGCTTGTCCCACGGGATGTGGGGCAGAACTGGGGGCTTGTCCCACGGGATGTGGGGCAGACGAGATGTAGCTTCAACACGAGATGTGGAGCAGATGTGGGGTCTCATCCCATAGAACATGGAGCAGATGTTGGGGCTCATCCTGCAGGACATGGGGCAGATGTGGGGGCTCATCCCATGGGGTGCCTGTGGCCTCACTGCTTCCCCGTGTGCCAGGTGCACAAGGCAGAGCCTGGGCAGTGACTCCTGTGGGCAGGGAGCTGGGCATGGCCTGGTGCCACTGGCAGGAGCAAAGGGGCCACGCGTGGGCACGTGTCACACCAAGTGGAGCCGCAGCTCACGGCGACACCTTTCCTGGCACAGGCAGAAGTGCAGGGCACAGAGCAGCGCCAGCCACTGCCAGGGAGAGTTGCCCATGCCGGGGAGTGCCAGTGGCCCTGGGGAGGGCTGTGGGTGCCAGCGCCTGAACCGCTGCCAGGAATCTCACCAGCATTGTCAGCACAGCCGGTTACCAAGAGTTTCCAGGGGCTGACGTCTTCTGAGGGAAGGGAGAAGGGCCCTTGAGATGCCTCCTCCCCTCACCCTCTGCTGCAACCCAGGGGGCCCGTGCCCTGGCCCCCCAGCCCTTGGGTGCTCCAGCTGCCATGCTCCATGGGTGGCACAGTAGTACTGGTGGCAGCACCCAAACCCTCACTGCACTCTGGTGTCAGTGGACAGCTCAGGTCTGGGACGTGCTGGGGTCCAGCTGGGGCTCTCCAGGCACTGCAGCCCCACTGGAGCTGCCCACCCCTGTGCCCACTGCACGGCTGGGCTGAGTCCAGCTCCTCCCAGGGTGGCAAAGACAGTTTCATCCAACGCGGCATCGCTCTGCCAGGACAGGATGGTGGGGCTGGGAGCATCTTTCTCAGCCCTGCAGGGACTGGGGTGGGCAGAGCCAGGGGGGAGGTGCCACCAGCCCTGCCATGTGTGCCAGGCACAGGGCTGTCCAGCAATGGCACCTGCAGGTGCAGGCACCCAGAGGAGACACCCAGCAAGGAGGAGACCCTTATCTCCCTGTCACAGCCCAGCACTGTCCCAGTGACTCCCATTGCTCCCATCCAGCAAGATCCCAGCAGCCCAGTGTGGTGGGGGTTGGTCTGGTGGCACACCCTGCTCCACCCAGCAGGGGCACCCAGAGCAGGGGCCCAGCAGCGCAGGGTCCAGCCGGGGTGGGAATCTCTCCAGACAAGGAGACTCCACAGCCTCTCTGGGCAGCCTGGCACAGGCTCCCACACCCTCACACCAAACAACTTTCTCCTCCTGCTCAGATGGAACCTCCTGGGTTCCACTTGGTGCCCCTTGGTGCCCCTTGTCCTGTCCTTGGGCACCAGTGAGCAGAGTCTGTGCCCATCCTCCTGCCCCCCGGGGCCCTTTATCTCTTGCTCAGCATTGCCCAGCTCCCCTCTCGGGCTGCTCCTCTCCAGCTGAGCAGCCCCAGGGCTCTCAGACTTGAAGACAGGACCCTCGCCCTCCCACACCAGGCAGAGACCCCCTAAATCTCCTCCCCAGGCTGCTCAGGGCAGTGGTGGAGGCCCCATTTCCCCTGGAGGGGTTTCAAAGCCATGGCAATGTGGTGCTCAGAGACATGGTCTGATGGTGCCCTGGCAGTGCTGGGGGAATGGTTGGACTTAATAATCTCAAAGGTCTTTTCCCATCTCAAGGATTTGGTGATTTCATGATCCTGTGGCTCAGGACGGCCCTCCCCAGAGGCAGGAGCTGCTCCCCGTGCCCGTCCCACCCACCACCGTCCCCACCTCTTGGCAATCGCGATCCTGCAAACACAACCAGCGCTGCCTGGGCAGATCCCGCTGACATCACCGGGTGGACAGAGCGGGTGCCTGCCGGGACCTTTCCCCTGGAGCACGGCTGGGACCGAGGAGCCCTTGCAAGGAGAAGGTGCTGACCCAGCCCAGGGGCGCAGGACAAGCTGAGGTGGGCACAGGGGGATGGAGCTGGTCCTGTGGTGAGCAGGGCCCTGGGCATGGTGCCCACGGGGCTGGCGCGCTGCTCTTTGATCCGCAGTGTGATTAGACACGTGTGTCTGAGGGCCCCTGGCACTGAGATATGGCTGCTCCTCACCGTGCCCACTCCATGTGGCTGCCATGGGTGGCACCAGCTCTCTCTGGGGCTGCTGTGCCAGCACTTGTGGCATGAGCCACAGGCCTATCTCTGTCTGAGCCAGATCCAGAGATGGCAGCAGGTACTGGCCCCATGCACTGGCACCCAGAGCCACTGGCACCCTGGGCTGCACCCCCAGCTCCGTGGGCAGCAGGGGAGGGGGGATCCTGCCCCTCTGCTCCCAGGGCTCTGGGCAGAGAGAGACCCCCCTGCAGTGCTGGGGCAGCTCGGGAGTGCTCAGCACAGCAGAGACAGGGACCTGGTGGAGCGGGGCAGAGGAGCCCCAGCAGTGCTGGGAGGGCTGGAACCCCTCTGCTGGGAGGAGCTGTGCCAGGCTGCCCAGAGAGGGGGTGGCTGCCCCATCCCTGGCACCACTGCAGGGGAGGTTGCCCGGGGCTCTGAGCACCCTGCTCTAGCTGCAGATGGCCCTGCTCCCTGTCCTGCTCCCCCCAGCCCTTGCTTGTTCCCTCCTCCTGCCTTGGAGCTGTTTCTTTGTCTTTTTTTTCACAGTATTTAGTGTGCAGGCCATAGAAAAGGTGATTTCTCACGGAGCTTTCCCCTCCTCTGTCCTCTCCAGAGAATCAGCTGTGAAGGGAGTGCAGCGGGAGGATGGAGAGCAAGCCAGCCATGAATGGCCACGCTGCCCCTGTCTCCCTCGGGGGGGACCTGCCAGGAGCAAAGCAGGACCTCTTTCCTTGCAAACAGCAGAAAGCAGCTGGCGGGGAGGTGACGGCGATGGATGCGTCTCGTGAGCCCTCGGAGGTGCCCGGCAGCATTGCTGGTGTCTACATAGAGGCTTCGAAGAAGGTGATGAGCTTTTATGATGCCACCAGAGAGCACCTTCTGAGCCTGGATTTGGCGCTCTCCCTTCTGGAGGCCCAGGCGGCCACGGGTGCGCTCGTGGACCCGCTGAGTGCCAGGCAGGTCTCTGTGGCAGAGGCCGTGCAGCTGGGGCTGGTGGGGCTGGAGCTGAAGGAGAGGCTGCTGACCGCCGAGAAAGCTGCTGCTGGCTTTCTGGACCCCTACACGGAGGAGAAGATCTGCCTCTACCAGGCGATCCAGAAGGACCTGATCGGGAGGGAGCAAGGAACCCGGCTGCTGGAGGCCCAGCTGGCGACCGGTGGCATCATCGACCCGGGCACGGGCTGCCGGCTCCCGGCAGAGGCTGCCTGCGAGAGGGGCTGTTTGGATCAAGAGATGAGGCAGTGTCTCTCTGACACCAGCCATGAGGACAGCAAAGGGTTCCTCAACCCCAGTACCATGGAGAAGGTCACCTACGCGGAGCTGCTGAAGAGGTGTGTGGTTGAGCCTTCCTCCGGCTTCCTCCTCCTGCCCCTGCAAATCACATTCCCGGGGCTGGGAGGGAGGGTGAGCAGCAGGGATCTGCTGGACTCGGGCATCATAAGCCCGGATGTGTTCAGAGCTCTTGAGGAGGGAAGAGTTTCATCCCAGGAGGTAGCAGAGGATGACTCTGTCCAGCGGTTCCTGCATGGGACAAGGAGCGTGGCCGGCGTTGTCCTGCCTTCCGGTGAACGGAAAAGCCTTTACCAGGCGCTGAGGGAGCATCTCCTGGTGCCTGGTGCTGCGCTGATGCTCCTGCAAGTCCAGGCCTCCACTGGCAGCCTGACAGACCCCATAAAGAACAAAACCTACTCCGTGGATGATGCCGTCAGGGTTGGTCTCATTGGCCCAGAGCTTCACGAGAAACTGTCTTCAGCTGAGAGGACCATCACTGGGTACAGGGACCCCTGCACTGGAGAAATGCTCTCTCTGTTCCAAGCCATCAGGAGAGGCTTCATCCCCAAGGATCATGGCATTTGCCTTCTGGAGGCCCAGGTGGCCACAGGCGGTGTGGTCGCCCCAGGCAGGCACCTCCGTGTCCCCGCAGAGACAGCCTGCGAGTGGGGCTACCTGGACGAGGCCACGAGACAGCTCCTCTCCAGCCCCACTGATGACACGAAGGGATTCTTCGACCCCAGCTCCAAGGAGAAGTTGACCTACGCGGAGCTGCTCAAGCTCTGTGTCACCGACCCCGTCACGGGGCTCCTTCTGCTGCCGCTTGCTGCAGATGGCAGAGAGGGACCTGAGGGAACCCACCTCTTCTTCAACCACAGGGCCCAAGCAGCTCTGGAGAACATGCAGGTGCCCATTGCCCTGGGCAAGTTCAAGGGCAGGCCAGTGTCCATCTGGAAGCTCCTCTTCTCAGACTTCCTCCAGGGTGAGCAAAGAGCCGCCCTCGCTCAGCAGCACCTCTCGGGAGCTCTCTCTGCACACGAGCTGGGCAAAGCGGTCAGCACCGCTGTCGAGGAGGTGGCTTCCACGGCTAACGTCACCTTTGAAGGGCTGAGGGATCGGGTGACGGCCGACCAGCTCCTCAGCTCTGAAATCATCAACAAAGACCTGTTTAAGAAGCTGAAGGAGGGAGAAACATCAGCCAAGGAAGTTGTCGGCATGGACACCGTCAAGAAGTACCTGCAGGGGACAGGCAGCATCGCTGGGCTGCTGCTTCCCGACTCCCAGGAGAAGATCAGCATCTACCAGGCAAAGCAGAAAGGACTTTTGAGGCCAGGAACGTCACTGATCCTCCTGGAGGCACAGGCGGCCACCGGATTCATCATTGACCCCGCTGCCAACAAGAGCTATTCGGTGGAGGAGGCTTTGCGAGTGAACATCATCGGCCCCGATGTCTACGAGAAGCTCCTGTCGGCCGAGCGGGCGGTCACCGGCTACAAGGATCCTTACACGGGTGACAAGATCTCCCTCTTCCAGGCCATGAAGAAGGATCTCATCGTCAGGGATCACGGCATCCGCCTGCTCGAGGCCCAGATCGCCACCGGCGGCATCATCGACCCCGTCCACAGCCACCGCATCCCCGTGGAGGTGGCCTACAAGCGCGGCTACTTCGACAAGAAGATGAACTTAATCCTCTCCGACCCCAGTGATGACACCAAGGGCTTCTTCGACCCCAACACCCACGAGAACCTCACCTACCTGCAGCTGAAGGAGAAGTGCATCACGGAGCCATCCACTGGGCTCTGCCTCCTCCCCCTGAACAGCAGGAAGCGCCAGTTCATCGACGATGCCACCAGGCGGGTGTTCCGGAGCTCCTGGCTGGCGGTCAGGTTTGGGAGGCTCCGGGGGGAGAAGGTCTCTGTGTGGGACCTGCTGAACTCCGAGTACTTCAGCGAGGGGAAGCACCGGGAGATATTCAACCACTACCAGCTGAGGAAGCTCACCTTGGAGCACATCCGGGTCCTGTTAGAGGAGGAAATGAAGAAATGGGCCCCCATCAAGTTCCCAGCCATGAGAGGCAGCGTCAGCGCTTACCACCTGATGGAGACCGGCGTCATTGACAAGGTCCTGTTTGAGAAGGTGCTAGAGGGGTCCGTCACGCCAGAGCAGGTCCTGCGCATGGACTCCGTCAGAAGGTACCTCTACGGCTCTGGCAGCATTGGGGGGATCGTCCTCCAGCCGTCAAACCAGAGGATGAGCATTTACGAGGCCATGAAGCAAAATATCATGGTACCGGGAGTGGCCCTGCCACTGCTGGAGGCCCAGGCTGCCACTGGTTTCATCATCGACCCCGTGAACAACCAGAAACTGTGCGTGGATGATGCTGTCAGGGAGGGAGTCATCGGGCCAGAGGTGCACGAGAAGCTGCAGCGCGCAGAAGCGGCTGTCACGGGATATAAAGATCCTTTCACGGGCAAGAAGATACCCCTCTTCCAGGCGATGAAGAAGGGTCTGATCGCGGACAAGCAGGCCATGCAGCTGATGGAGGCGCAGATGGCCACGGGAGGCATCATTGACCCGACCTGTGGCCACCACATCCCCGCAGAATCCGCCCAGAAGCGTGGGTGCCTGGACAAGGACACAAGCAAGGCCCTTTCCACTCCTGGAGACACCACCAGAGCCTTCTGCGTCCCAGACAGCAAGGAGACCGTGACCTACGCCGAGCTCATCGAGCGCTGCCAGAAGGACGAGGTCTCTGGCTTCCACCTGCTGCCTCTGGCACAAAGAGCTGCTCCTGCCTACACCGACCAGCAGATCCAACAGCTCTTCAAGGAGACGCTGGTGAAGGAGAAAGGGGTCTCCCTCTGGGAGCTAATCCACTCCGGGTACTTCACCGAGGAGCAGAGGAGGGACTTCGTGGAGAGGTTCCGCTCCGAGGAGACGTCGCTGGAGCAGCTGGTGGCTCTGGTGCTCCGGCTTGTAGGGGAGATGGAGATGAAAGCTGGCGCCCAGATCACCTTGGAAGGCTTGCGGGGCGGCGTCCCCGCAGTCTGGCTGCTGGATGCCGGCATTATCACGGAGAAGACCTTTGAAGAACTGGCACAGGGCAGAAGAAGTCCTGAGGAAGTGGCTGCGATGGAGAGCGTGAAAAGGTACCTGCAGGGCACGGGCAGCATCGCTGGGGTCTTTATAGAGGCGTCCAAGAAGAAGATGAGCTTTTATGACGCCATGAAGAACAACCTCCTCCTTCCTGGGGCTGCTCTGAGGCTGCTGGAAGCTCAGGCGGCCACGGGACATCTCACGGACCCAACCACAAACCAGAGGCTCAGCGTGGGGGACGCCGTGAAAGCGGCCGTCGTGGGTGAGGAGCTCACGGAGAAGCTCCTCCAAGCTGAGCGGGCGGTGACCGGCTACATGGACCCCTACACAGGGAGCTCCATCTCCCTGTGCCAAGCGGTCAGGAAGGAGCTGGTTCCCCTGGGGGATGCGGTTCCCTTGCTGGAGGCCCAGCTGGCAACAGGAGGGGTCATCGACCCCGTTCACCACCACCACCTCCCCCTCCGGGCAGCATACAGGTACGGCTTCTACGACGAGGGCCTGAACCAAACCCTCTCCCAGCTGAACGACGTCACCAAGGTCTTCTTGGATCCAAACACGAAGGAGAACGTGACCTACCAGCAGCTGAAGGACAGGTGCATCCAGGAGGCTGAGTCGGGTCTCTGGCTTCTCCCGTTGTCCGAAGAAGCCATGTTCTGCGTGGATGACCAAACCATGGAGGTGCTGAAGTCCGTGACGGTTTGTGTCAACATAGGACGGTTCAAAGGGCAGACAGTGTCGGTCTGGGACCTTCTCAACTCCGAGTACCTCTCAGACAGCAAGAGAAGAGAGTTAGTGCAGAAGTACAAGGCTGAGAACATTGAAGTGCTCCAAGAAATCGTGACAATCGTCACCACAATCATCCGAGAGACCGAGGCACAAGGCAAGAAGTTTGCGTTCAAGGGCCTGCGAAAGAGAGTATCTGCCAGTGACCTCTTCCAGTCTCAGCTGATTGACAAGAAGACTCTAGATGAGCTCAACCAGGGCAAGAAAACCATCCAAGAAGTCACTGAAATGGACTCTGTGCGCCGGTACCTGGAGGGCAGCAATTTCATAGCAGGGGTCCTCATACAGCCAAGCAATGAGAAGATGAGCATCTACCAGGCCATGAGGAAGGGCATCCTAAGGCCAGGGACAGCTCTGGTGCTGCTGGAGGCCCAGGCGGCCACCGGCTATATCATCGACCCGGAGAAAAACCAGAAGTTCTCGGTGGAGGAAGCATTAGCTGCAGGTCTGATTGGAGGGGAGGTGTTTGAGAAGCTGCTCTGTGCCGAGAGGGCCGTCACCGGCTACACCCACCCCTACACCAAAGCCCCCATGTCCCTCTTTGAAGCGATGAACCAAGGGCTGATTGTGCAGAGCCACGGCATCCGCCTGCTCGAGGCCCAGATCGCCACCGGCGGCATCATCGACCCCGTCCACAGCCACCGCGTCCCCGTGGAGGTGGCCTACAAGCGCGGCTACTTCGACCAGGAGATGAACCGGATCCTCTCCGACCCCAGCGACGACACCAAGGGCTTCTTCGACCCCAACACCCACGAGAACCTCACCTACCTGCAGCTTCTGGAAAGGTGCGTCCAAGATCCAGAGACTGGGTTGTACCTGCTACAGGTCATCCAGGCAGGGGGAAGGTACTTCTACATCGACGAGTCTACCAAGCAGGTGCTGCGCTCCAAGCACCTGAAAGTGGAAGTTGGTGTGTTTAAGGACCAAACCGTTTCCATCTGGGAAGTTCTCTGCTCCCATTACATCTCCGAGCAGAAACGGAAAGAACTGGTGATGCAGTACAAGGGCAAAACCCTCACGCTGGAAGACCTAATAGACCTCATCTGCAAGATCATTGAGGACGCCGAGCTCAGAGCAGGAGCCCTCAAGGTTAAAGGGCTCCGGGGGGATGTGTCGATATCGGAATTGTTTAACTCGGAGATAATTGACAAGAAAACTCTGGATCAGCTGCAGGATGGAAGCCTCACGCTCGCCAGCCTCCTGAAGAGGGACACCGTCAGAAGGTACCTGGATGGCACTGGGTGCATTGCAGGGGTTGTGCTCCCAAAGAGGAAAGAGAAGATGAGCATCTACCAGGCCTTGAAGAAAGGCCTCCTCACAGAGCCGTGTGCAGAGGGGCTGCTGGAGGCCCAGGCAGCAACTGGGTTCCTCATTGACCCGCTCACCAACCAGAAGTTCTCCGTGGATGAGGCCGTCTTGGCCGGGCTGGTGGGCAGCGAGCTGCAGGAGAAGCTCCAGTCTGCCGAGAGGGCTGTGACTGGCTACACAGACTCTCTTACCGGAAGGAAAATCTCCCTCTTCCAGGCCATGAAGCAGAAGATAACGGCCAAGGAGCACGCAATCCGCCTGCTCGAGGCTCAGATCGCCACCGGTGGCATCATTGACCCCGTCCACAGCCACCGCGTCCCCGTGGAGGTGGCCTACAAGCGCGGCTGCCTGGATGAGGACACGTTCCTCCTGCTTTCAGACCCGGATCACGGCAGCAAAGCTTTTCTAGACCCAAACACGCATGAGAAGATCAGCTATGGTCACCTCCTGCAGAGATGCTCCCAAGACAGGGACACCGGATTGTACCTGCTGCAGGTGATGCAGAAGGAAGATGACTACTTCTACATTGATGAGCAAACGAAAAACGCCCTGTTAGCTACAAAGGTCCAAGTACCCGTTGGAAAATACGAAGGACAAGTGTTATCCCTGTGGGAGCTTCTCTGCTCTGAGTACATCACAGAAGAGAAGAGAAAAGAACTGGTGAAAAAATACAAAGAGGAATCCAACCATATTATCCAAGGAATCATCGAAACCATCCTGAACATCATCAGAAAAAAAGAAGAGGCCAGGAATGACATCTGGTTCCCGGGACTCCGACAACAAATAACAGCATCAGAGCTTCTCAGCGCACAGATCATTACGGAGGAGACCATGGAAAAACTCCATGAGGGAAAAGAGACAGCCCAAGAAATAGCACAAATGGAGAGCGTGAGGAGATACCTGGAGGGAACGGGAAGCATCGCGGGTGTGCTGGTGCCCTCCAAGTCTGACCCAGCCAAGCTGGAGAAGATGAGCATCTACCAGGCCATGTGGAAGGGCATCCTGAGGCAGGGCACTGCCCTGGTGCTGCTGGAGGCACAGGCAGCCACCGGCTTCATGGTTGACCCACTTACCAACAAGAAGCTCTCCGTGGATGAGGCCGTCTCGGCCGGGCTGGTGGGCAGCGAGCATCAAAAGAAACTCCTTTCTGCAGAGAAAGCCGTGACAGGCTACACCCACCCGTACACGGGGCAAAAGATCTCCCTCTTCCAGGCCATGAAGCAGGAGCTCATCGTCAGGGAGCACGGCATCCGCCTGCTCGAGGCCCAGATTGCCACCGGCGGCATCATCGACCCCGTCCACAGCCACCGCGTCCCCGTGGAGGTGGCCTACAAGCGCGGCTACTTCGACCAGGAGATGAACCAGGTCCTCTCCGACCCCGGCGACGACACCAAGGGCTTCTTCGACCCCAACACCCACGAGAACCTCACCTA
>JANVCC010000058.1:384103-407317 GCA_025345505.1 Todiramphus chloris collaris
GGGCACCGCTCTGCCCAAACCAGCCCTGGCACGGGCACCCCCCCAGTCGGGCACCGCTCTGCCCAAACCAGCCCTGGCACGGGCACCCCCCCAGTCGGGCACCACTCTGCCCAAACCAGCCCTGGCACTGGCCCAGCCCCGTGGGCAGGGTCCCACAGCTGCTGGTGCTCTGGCCCCGCGTGTGGCCGCGCGTTCGGTTACTCGGTGTCGACCTCTGGTCCCCCCCGGCTTGCCCCCAGAGCAGGGTGGGGGGTCAGGGGACCCGGCTTTGGCACCGTGGCTCCTCGGGTGGCCTCGTGCCACAGCGGCCGCTGGGTGCCAGCGCGGGGGCCGCACTCGATTCCCCCCTTCCCTCATTAAAGCCTTACCCCAGCAGCGCGGCTCTGCCCTCTTCTTGCACCGTGCCAGGGGGCGGGTTGGGGTCCCCTGGCGAAGGGCCGGGCCCTGGAGGGTGATCCGTGGCCCGTGCCGGCGGTGCTGGCACGGTGAGAAGCGTCACCAACTCCTGGTGCCCGTGGTGCCTCCTGTGCCAGCCTCAGCCAATCACAACCTTGGAAAATGGTTAAAATGCCCTAGAAATGCCGGCGTGGCCCAGCCGGGCACCACGGGCACACCAGCAGCTGCCGGGGCTCGGTGCCGTGGTCGTGGGGGGTGTCCCTCCAAATCCAGAGCTGCATCCCCGAGTGCTGCTCGTCCTCCTGGCTACTGCGGGTGGGGGCGTGTGGGTGGTGGCCCCGCTCCCTTGGCTGGTGGCCACAAGGGCCGCGGGGTCGTGGCAGCCTCACCAGGCTGTGACAGCTCTCCTGGGGGGTGGCAAAGCTGGCGATGCCACCTCCAGCTGGGCGCTCGGGGCTCCGGCACCATCCCCTGCGAGGTGGCAAATGCTGGCGCTGGTCCTGGTCTCGGTTCCCAGAGCAACTGCTGCCCGTGGGCCCTGGGGTGGGGGGAGTCAGAGCTGGTCTGGGTCTGACCGGGGCTGTTCCTCGCCGGCAGGCGCTGGAGGCCGAGCGGCTGAAGAACTTCCAGCAGCTGCTGCAGCTGGAGGAGGAGGTGCTGGTGCCCAACCAGGAGGCGCTGGAGTGTCTCATCTGCTTCCAGCAGGTGCCCCCGGGCGAGGGGGTCCTGCTGCGGGAGTGTCTGCACAACTTCTGCCGGTAACGGGGGCCCCTAGACCCCCCACCAGGGTGGGACTGGCCCTGGGACCCCCTCGCCAGTGTGGGACTGGCCCTGGGACCCCTGTTGCCCCCTCCCTCACGGTGGCCTGAAGGCCCCAGCGCTGTGGCCCCTGCAGCCCTCTTGGTGACCAGCACCTGCAGGGTCCGGGCAAGTCCCCAGCCCTTGCAGTGACCAGTCCCAAGACCCCCCCCCAGCCCCTTGTGGTTCCACCCTTGGGACTCCCCCCTCGTGGCAGTGACCGGTTCTGGGCCCCCAGCCCTTGTGGGGACCAGCCCTGAGACCACCGTGGTGCCTGGCCCCGAGCTCTGGGGTGAGCAGCCCCGAGGCCACCATGGGGGACACCGTGACCAGCCCTGAGCCCCTGGCCCTTAGGGTGACCGACCGGGACCATCGTGGGCCCTGAGATCACCGTGGCCGTTGCCGTGGCCAACCCCAAGCTCCCAGCACTCACAGTGATGAGCCCCGAGACCCTCCTGGCCCTGGTGGTGCCCGTCCCCGAGCCCCCGCGGCCACCACAGTGCCCGTCCCCGAGCCCCCGTGGCCACCACAGTGCCCGTCCCCGAGCCCCCAGGGGGGTGGTGGCGACGGGGCGGCTGTTCCCGCAGGGAGTGCCTGCGCCAGGTGATCAACTACAGCGAGGAGCCGGCCGTGGCCTGTCCCTTCCGCGACGACTCCTACGCCTGCGGCAGCCACCTCCAGGAGCGCGAGATCCGGGCGGTGAGTGCGGCAGTGCCGGGGGCGCTGGGCTGGGGGCCGGGGCCGCATCCTGACCCCGTCCCGGTCTTGGCAGCTGGTGTCCCCAGAGGAATACCGGCTCTTCCTGGAGCGCAGCCTGGTGCTGGCCGAGCGGCGCAGCCAGAACAGCTTCCACTGCCAGACCACCGACTGCCGCGGCTGGTGCATCTACGAGGACTCGGTGAACGAGTTCCGCTGCCCCATCTGCCAGGCCCTCAACTGCCTCCTCTGCAAGGTGAGGCCCCAGCCCCGCCGAGGGTGCCCGTGGGAGCCCGGGGGTGCTGAGCGGTGCCTCCCCGCGCCCCCCAGGCCATCCACGAGGGGAAGAACTGCCGCCAGTACCAGGACGACCTCCGGCTCCAGGCGCGCAACGACTCGGCCGCCCGGCAAACCAACGACATGCTGCAGGTGGGGGCTCGGGGCGGGGGGGGATCCCGGGGGTTTGAGGGGGGGTCCCCGTGTCCCTGACACCCCTGTCCGCCCCACCGCAGAGCCTGGTGCAGCTCGGCGAGGCCATGCACTGCCCCACCTGCCACATCATCGTCCAGAAGAAGGACGGGTGCGACTGGATCCGCTGCACCGTCTGCCAGACCGAGATCTGCTGGGTGACCAAGGGGCCGCGCTGGGGGCCCGGGGTGAGCCACGCGGGAGGGAGGGAGGGACCCCCCTCAGCGTCCCCACGGTTGGGCTGGTGGCCGAGGTGGCCCCAGGAGCTCCCACCACGACCCGCTCCTCTTCCCCCCGCCAGGGCCCTGGGGACACCAGCGGTGGGTGTCGCTGCAACATCAACGGGCAGAGGTGCCACCCCCGGTGCCAGAACTGCCACTGACCCCCTACCTGGCCCAGCCCCGCGGGGACAGGGGCACCCACCAGAGGCAGCCGAGGGATGGCCCGGCCATGGCCAGAGCCAGCACCGCGCCCAGGGACGTGGAAGAGCCGCCGGCAGCTGGGGCAGGAGCGGCCGGACCCGGGGTGGCGAGGACAGGACAGACGCGGGGCCCCATGGCAGGGGAACGTGGGCGAGAGCCAAGGGGGCCGGGACAGGTCGGGGGGCTCCACGGAGCCCGTGCTGGCAGCAGAGCCCCCGCTGCGGGGAACAGCCTGGCACAGGGTGTGCCAATAAAGCCGTCTGTGTGCCAGAGCCTGGCTGCCAGCCTCGCTGAGGGGGCCGTGGGACTGGTGCGGGGTGAACCATGGTGCAGGCAGATGCCACGACGCAGGCATGGGATGTGCCATGGGCACACGCCGTGGGCACACGCTGCGGCACACCACACTTCCCCCTTCAACAACCACGATTTTATTTCCACGGCCCCGTCCGAGGACGGTGTTAAATAAGGAGCTGCAGGGGGACCCGCGCGCCCGGCCCTGCCCCTGCCACAGCCCAGGGCTTGCGCGGTGCAGCCGGGGCGGGGGCCGACCCAGTTCCCCCCCCCGTGCCGCTACTTGGGGGGCCGGTAAACCATTTTCCTGCTCTTCAGCACCGACCACTTGTGGCGTTTCATGTAGTAGAGAAGGGAGATGAGGAGCCCCGAGATCATCAGCATCTGGGGGGGGTGGGGAAGGAGTCAAGCGCTGCCCTGTGGAGCTGCCACCACCCCCCTGACACAAGGTGGGGGCGTTTGGCTCCGGAGCCCCCAGACCCACCTTCAAACCCATCCGCTTGCGGTGGTCGTGCTCCGGCTCTGCCGCCCAGCGCAGGAAGGTGCAGACGTCCTTGGCAATCTGTGACATGGTGGCCGGGGTGCCTGGGCACAGGGGACACGGCGGCAAGGGCTGAGCACCCTGGGAAGCGGCGCCGCCGCGGCCCCGCACCACCGTCCCCCCGCTTACCGTCATCGAACTCGAGGACCTCGTTGTAGATGGGGGGGGCCATGCCGATGGCCTGCCCCGGGAAGTAGGGGTTGTAGTGCAGCCCCTCGCGCACGGTCACGCCGGCCGGGGGGTCGCAGTACCCGGTGAGCAGCGAGAAGATGTAATCCTCGCCGCCGTGCCTGCGCCGGGGACAGCCAGGGGTCAGGGGTCAGTGCCAACACAGTGTAGGCCGAGACCCCCACCCCAGACCCGGCGGCGGCAACGCGCGTGTGTCCCCCCCTCACCGGGCGTTGACGATGTAGCTGAGATCGGGGGGCAGCGCCCCGTTGTTGGCGGCCCGTGCGGCCTCGGCGTTGGCGTAGGGCTTGGGGAAGTAGTCGGAGATTTTGCCGGGCCGCAGGAACATCTCCCCGTTCTCGTCTGGCCCGTCCTGCACCTCCACCTGCGCCGGGGACAGGGACAGCCTGAGCCTGGGCACGGGGACACTAGGGTGCCAGGACATCAGGGCACTGGGACAGCAGCGTGCTGGGGCAGTAGGGCACCAGGGCGCTGGGACATCAGGACACCGGGGTGCCACATCAGGACACCAGAGTGCTGGAACACCGGGCTGCTGGGACACTGGGGTGCCGGGACATCAGAATGCCAGGGTGCTGGGACACTTGGGCACCGAGGCACTGAAGTGCCAGGACATGGGGACACCAAGCCCCTGGTACCCCAGGATTCCAGGGCACTAGGACATCGGGACAACGCAGCACCAGGGCGCTGGGATACCAGGGTGCCTAACGCTGGGCAGCTGGGCCGTGGGGTCGCCAGGTCACCGTGACACCACGGCAGGGCCATCCCAGGGGGCTGGGGGGGGGTCTCACCTCCTCAGCCAGCGCCTTGGCCTCTGCCTCGGTGTGGGTGACGCCAATGAGGTTGCGGAAGGCCACGTACTCCATGCTGTGGCAGGCGGAGCAGACCTGCTTGTACACCTGGAACCCGCGGCGCAGGCTGCCAGGGGAAGAGGAGGAGGAGGCAGAAGAGGAGGTGCCGGTGCTGGCACCGGCCCCGGCCCCCGCTGGAGCCCCTCCCGCACCCCCGGTGCCGGTACCTGGCGTGGTCGAGGGCGTCCAGGGCCCCGTTGTGGCTCCAGGGGAAGCCGGGCGGGTGCAGCTCCAGGTCCCCGGCGCTGAGCCCCGAGCGCAGGGCCAGGGCCAGGCCACCCCCCCCCTGCCGCCAGCACCCCCAGCACCGTCAGGGCCGCCCGGCCCCCGCGGGACCCACGGGCCCAGGATGACAGGGAGGCCTGGGGGGGAACGGCTGTCAGGGATGGGGGGACCGGGGCACCGGGCAGGGATGGGGGGAGGACACTGGGTAGGGGGGGAGGGAACCAGGGACACCGACCAGGGCTGGGCACACTGGGCTGGGCACACCGGGCAGGGACGGGGGGACACTGAGCAACCGTGCGAGGTGGGGACCGGCCTGGGCAGGGAGCAGCGGGTAGGGCCGGGGGGGAGCCGGGCACACGGGGCGGGACAGCGGGGAGAACCGGGGGTAACGGGCGGGGCAGGGAGGGAGCCGGAGAGAGCGGACCGGGGACACCGGGCAGGGCTGGGAGGGGGAACCGGGGACACCGGGCAGGGCTGGGAGGGGGAACCGGGGACACGGGGCAGGGGCGGGGGGGTCACGGGACAGCCCGCTGAAGGAACCGAGGACACGGGGCCGGGCCGAGCGGGCCCCGTGCCGCCGCCTGCGGCAGCCGCCGGTGCTGGGCCCCCCTCCCCTCCCCTCCCCTCCCCTCCCGGTGACCTTCACGGGGCCGGGCCGGGCCCGGGTCTCACCGGCGCGGGTGCGGGCGGGGCCCGCGGCAGGAGGAGGCGGCCCCAGGGCCGCAGCGGGAGGCTCCGAACCGCCGCCGCCATCGCGCCCGGTGCCGAGGTCGAGGGGACGCCGACCGCCCGCTCCGGACGTGACGTCAGAGCCCGCCGGAAGTTGCGTCACGGAGCAGCGACCCCCCCCGTCCCCCCGTCCCCCCCTCACACAGCAGCGGCTCCGCTCCGGCCCCGATCGCTTTATTGTGGCCCCGGAACGGAGCGGGGGAGACCCCAGGGTGGGGGCTGGGGGGACCCCCAGGGTGGGCTGAAGAGACCCCCCCCTAGGGTGGGCTGGAGAGACCCCAGTAGGGGCTGGGGAGACCCCCCCAGGGTGGGCACAGACCACGCCGAGACTCCCCAGTACACACCAGTGACCCCGCAGCAGCTGCAGCCTCGAACAGGGGGTCCTCAAACTGGGGCTGGGAACATCACCCTGGGCGGCCCCCCAGCCCTGCTGGGCACCCGTGGCTCTGTCCGTGGGTCCATCCATAGGTCCGTGGGTCCATCCGTGGGTCTGTGGGTCCGTCCGTGGGTCTGTGGGTCCGTCCGTGGGTCTGTCCGTGGGTCTGTGGGTCCATCTGTGGGTCTGTCCGTGGGTCTGTGGGTCCATCTGTGGGTCTGTGGGTCCATCTGTGGGTCTGTCCGTGGGTCCGTCTGTGTGTCCATGGGTGGGTCCCGGGTCGGGTCACTTCCAGAAGAGGACGTTCCAGAGCAGCAGCAGCTGGGGGTGTCCGTGGGTCTGTCCGTGGGTCTGTCCGTGGGTCCCGGGTCGGGTCACTTCCAGAAGAGGACGTTCCAGAGCAGCAGCCAGGCGGGGTAGGCGCCGAGGGCGAGGAAGGGGAAGAGGAAGGAGCCGTAGAGGTGGTGCTGGAGCAGCCCCTCGCCCACGGCCGCCAGGAAGAGCTGCCAGCCCTCGCTGGCACCCGCCGGCGCCTCCACCAGCTCCCGCTCCAGGAAGATGCCCAGCAGCAGCGTCACCGCCGGCGTCGCCAGCACCAGCACCCCTGCCAGCAGCACCCTGCGGGGGGGACCGGCACGCCCTGAGAGACACCCCCAGACCCAGGGGGACATCCCCTGCCAGACCCTGCCCCAGGGAGAGACCCCCACTGTCCCCTTGCCCCAGGGAGAGCAGCTGGTGCCCCCCCACCATAGGGAGAGACCCCCTCAGCATCCCCATTGCCCTGGGCAGAGATGCCCCCACTATGTCCCCCCACCCTGGGGAGAGACCCCACCCCAGTGCTCCCCCACCATAGGGAGAGACCCCCTGAGTGTCCCCCTTGCCCTGGGCAGAGCCCCCCCAATGACCCCCACCCTGGACAGAGACTCCCCCCCTACCATGGGGCAAGACCCGCCCCTCCAGTGTCCCCCTGCCCCTGGGAGAGCCCCTGGAGCCACCCCAGCACCCCCTTTGCGCCTGCCCCCCCAGTGAGCCCCCTGGGGTCCCCCCGTCCCGGGGCGGGCGCTGACTTGGGGCCGTTGGGCTGGACGGCGGCGGCGGCGGGGACCATGGTGGCAGCCAGGAGGAAGCCGAGGGAGAAGTTGAGGAGGGCGAGGCAGCCGAGCTGCAGGGCCAGGGCCACCAGTGCCACCAGCTTCAGGGCCATCCAGCCCCGCTCGCTGCCCGCGCCCGGCAGCACCCTGCGGGGACACGGGGGGGACACGACGCTCAGCACTGCGGGCACTGCGCAGACCGCCTCGGATCCTCCAAACGCCTCCCTGGCACCCCGTGCACCTCTCAGCCCCCCCAGGGTACCCCACAGACCCCTCAAACCTTTCCCTGGTGCTCCAGGACCTCCCAAACCCCTCCCTGGTGCCCCAGGGGCCTCCTGAGCTCCTCTCCAGCACCTCACAGACCCCTCAAACTCCACCTCATCACCTCATGCACCCCTCAGACTCCACCTCATCACCACAGGGACCCCTCAAACTCCACCTCGCCACCTCAGGGACCCCTCAAACTTCACCTCCTCACCTCATGGACCCCTCAAACTTCACCTCCTCACCTCACGGAACCATCAAACTCCACCTCGCCACCTCAGGGACCCCTCAGACTTCACCTCGCCACCTCAGGGACCCCTCAAACTCCACCTCCTCACCTCAGGGACCCCTCAGACTCCACCTTGCCACCTCATGCACCTCCCGAGCCCGTCCTTGGCACCCCACAGATCCACAACCCCCTCCCTGGCACCCCCCGTGGCCCCAGCGGTACCGGTGGGTGTTGTGGGGCAGGGCCATGCCGGCCACGTAGATGGCGATGACGGTGAGGACCACAGCTTCGGCCTCGGACACGGGGAAGTGCTGGGTGGCCACGCGCTGGCCCAGCACGGGCAGGAAGTAGAGGGCGAGGCCGGCGGCCTGAGACACCAGCACGGGTGGCACCAGCGCCAGCAAACCGGGCCGGGGCTCCTGTGGGACAGCGGCACCAGCGTGGGGTCGGGGCCGAGGGGAAAGGGGCGGCGTCAGCTCCAGATGGAAGTCGGTCACCAGTGGTGGCCCCAGGGCTCCCAGCGGTGGCCAGTTCCCTCTGAGATCATTATCTAGTCTGGGTGAGGGGCGGGGGCATCCTTGGCAGGGACCAAGGTGGGTGAGAGCGTGGGTCTGCTGGGAGGATCTGCTGCGGGGATCTGCTGGGGGGTCAGGGGCTCTCCAGAGGGCTCAGGGGCTCTGCAGAGGGCACTGCCCGGGCTGCAGCGATGGCCGAGGCCACCGGGCTGAGGCTCAACCAGGCCAAGGGCCGGGTCCTGCCCTCGGGTCACCACAGCCCCCGGCCCCGCTCCAGGCTGGGGCAGAGCGGCTGGAAAGTGCCCGGCGGGAAAGGCCCTGGGGGGGTTGGTGGGCAGGGGCTGGAGAGGAGCCAGAGAGTGCCCAGGGGACAAGGAGCCACTGGCACCCTGGCTGTGCCAGCCCCAGTGTGGGCAGCAGGAGCAGGGCAGGGACCGTCCCCCTGCACCGGGCACTGGGGAGGCTGCCCAGGGCAGGGGGGAGTCCCCGTGACCCCTGGAGGGGTTTCCAAGCCCCCTGTGGAGCTGTGGTGCTGAGGGACAGGGGGCAGGGGTGCCCTGGCAGGGCTGGGGCAATGCTGGGGCTGCAGGAGCTCCAGGGGCTCTCCCCCCCCAATGATTCAATGATTCCACAAAAGACAAGGGTGGGGTGGGATGGAGAAGGCTCCTCCTGACCTCCCCTGCACCAGGGTCACCGTCCCAAAGCCGCTCGCCGCCGCCTGCCTCGCTCTTGCTGAGCTTCATCCAGAGGTCCAGGGCGTGGGGGACAGTCACGGAAAAAAGCAGAGCAGGTTTGACCTCCCCTTGCCCACTTCCCAACCCCCACGTGTCCCCCCTCGCCCCTCCAGGATATCTTGAGGACAAGGACGAGGATGAGGAAGCCGAAGGCCGGCATGTAGAGCCCGATGGAGATGAAGCGGGACAGGGAGGGCAGCAGGTAGAAGAAGTAGGACTGGTGGAGCCGCTCCAGGAGGTTGTTGAGCTTCCGAAACATCCCCTCCAGTGTCCTGAGGGTACCAGAAGGTAGAGGAGAAGACCCCCGGGCCCCCCCCAGCCCGGTGCCCCCCGCTCACCTGCCCACCGTGGTCATGTCGTACTTGTACTGGCGGAAGCTGTTGATGCCGCGCAGGGTGACGGCCTCGATGCGGTAGCGCAGGAAGAGGCCGTGGTCCCCGCGGGGCCGGCCCGAGGCCTGGGCCAGCACCATCAGCAGCAGCGTCTGGAGGCTGTGGGCGTAGGCGGGGAGGGAGTCCCAGTCGGAGCGCTGGAGCTGCGGGCAGACGCCACACGTCGGGCACCGCGCGGTCAGCACCGCGCCGGACGACGGTCGTCAGAGCGTCGCGAGGTCAGCAAACGGTCACGTGGTGATCGCCAAACCGTCACATGGTCAACGAACCGCTGCACGACCGTCACGTGACCGAACGACGAGCGCCCAACCATCGCGTGATGATCATCAGCCTTTCGCACGACCATCTGCCAACCTCCACGTGATCATCATGCCGTTAAATGACGATCCTCACACCATCGTGCGGTCAGCACACCATCGCACGACGATCGTCAGATCATCCAACGCTCGTCAAACTATCACAGGGCCACCAAACCATCACAGGGCCACCAGACCATCACAGGGCCACCAGACCATCACAGGGCCACCAGACCATCACAGGACCATCAAACCATCGTGCGATCATCAGACCACTGCGTGGCACTCATCAAACCGCCGCACGATGCTCACCACGCCGTTAAGTGGTGATCGTTAAGCCACCCAATGATGATCACCACCCAGCGCTCATCGAACCATCGTGTGGTCATCAAAGCACCCAGTGGCTGTCAAACCACCACGTGACGATCAAATCATCATACGACAGCCACCAAACCATGGCGTGACGACCGCCAAGCCCTCCATCGACAAGCCATGACACGATCATCGCTCACGTGATCCCCAAGCCGCGACAGGGCCACCAAACCACTGCACGACCATCAAACCACCCAGCTACCATCAAACCATCGCGGGGGCACCGAACCATCACGTGGCGACCATCAAACCATCCCGTGGCGATCCTTGGACCACTGAGCAGCCATCAAACCATCCAATGACTGATCACTGTCATCGACTGATCGATCACGGAGCGGGATCCAACCCTCCAGAGCATCGAGCCAAAGGGCTGCCCTGTCCCCCACCGGACCACGTCCCTCAGCACAGAGGAACTGTGGAGCTGTGGTGCTGAGGGACAGGGGGCAGTGGTGCCCTGGCAGTGCCGGGGCAACGCTGGGGCTCCAGGAGCTCCGAGGGCTCTGCCACCCCCACCAATTCCGCAGTTCCACCACCTGCCCGGCCCCTGGTCCCACGCCCTCAGGGTGGTCCCCGCGGAGGGCTCGGCCCCCCAGGTCACCTTGCCCTGGATGGTGCAGAGGAGCCCGTTCTTCTGGCAGAAGGCATGGAAGAGGTTGAGCAGGTCGAGGTTGGGCAGCTGCCCGTTGAGCCCCTCCACGGCCACGTCGACGCTGGTCACCACGTCGCTGCTCAGCTCCAGCGCGATGGCCGCCTGGATGGCCCCGGCCCGGCCCAGCGTCCCCGAGGACCGGATCTCTGCGGGCACCGCGCCGGCGTCAGCCCCAGCAGTGCCACCGGTGCCCGCGCCAGGCCCCGCTCCGCGCCCGCCTCACCGGTGAGGTTGACGTCGTGGTAGGACTCCAGCCAGGCCTCCATGCCCAGCAGGTCGTGCTCGTTCACCAGGAAGATGATGTCCTTGGCCCAGTAGATCTGGCCTGGGGGCAACAGGGAGGTGGCGGTGGCACCGGCACTGCCCTGGCACAGCCCAGTCCCTGCCCCACTGCCCAGCTCAGCCCTGGCGCCCAGTCCCTGCCCCAGTGAAGCCCAGTATGGCCCCACTGGATCCTGTCACAGCTCTGGTGAGACCCTCTACCTCGTGCCACCTCTCAGAAGAAACAGGGCTCCCAGGACCACCAGCTGGTGGGTGACCAGTGCTGCCACCCCCACCTCCCCGCTGGGCAGGAACCCCCCCAGCACCCCAGGACCCCCTCCCCAGCACCGCAGGGACTTCCCCGAGCACTTGAGGGACCCTCTCCCCACACCCCGCCACAGCCCCAGCACCCCCGGGCCACCGCTGTGCCCCCCACGGGGGCCTGACCTCGGAAGTAGGCGGCCAGAGCCAGGATGAGCCCCACGGCCTGGTTGTTGTGGGGGCCGGGGGTGCAGGGCGCGCTCAGCACCAGCGCCTCGGTGCTGGCGGCACGCGGTGCCCGCAGGATGCCGTACACGTTGGTGCCCTTCACCATCTGCCGGGGGGAAGCGGGAGGGGCTCAGCACCCCCAGGGGTGTTGGCAGGGGGGGGTTGGGGGGCAGGGGTCCTGGCACGCACGTATCGCTCGCGGGTCTCGTCGGGGAAGGGCAGGGTGCGGGCAAAGGCCTGGCGGTGAACCTCCAGCCCCAGGCTCCACAGCGTCTGCTCCAGCCAGGCCACTGGCATCCCCCTGCCCACGGAGAGCAGGATGGGACCCCGAGTGCCCCCAGACCATCCCGTGGGACCCCAAACCCCCTGAACCTGCCCCAAAACCCTCCCGTGGGACCCTAAACCCCTGAACCTGCCCCCAGACCCTCCTGTGGGACCCCAAACCCCCTGAACCTGCCCCCAGACCCTCCCTTGGGACCCTAAACCCCCTGAACCTGCCCCAAAACCCTCCCATGGGACCCTAAACTCCCTGAACCTGCCCCAAAACCCTCCCGTGGGACCCCAATCCCCCCAGACCTACCCAAAAACCTTCCCATGGGATCTCAACAGACCCCAAAAGCCTTCTGGGGGCCCAAGCACACCCAAAAAGCCTCTCCAGGCACCCAAACATCCCCCCAGACCTTCTCTATGAGCCCCTAGATCCCCCCTATGGGGCCCCAAAACTCTCCCATAGTCCAGAGACCCCCTAAAATCTGCCATAAGGACCCCCTGAGCCAGCCCATGGGCTCTAACCACTCCCCAACACTCTATGAGCTCCCAAACCCCTCCCAAGGACCCTCAAAATGCCCCCATGGAGCCCCAGAACCCTCCCCATGGGCCCCAAACATGCCTCAGAACTCTTTGCGTGGGCCTAAGCGCCCCCAAACCCCTCCTTAAGGACCCTGGGCGAGCACCCCCGCCGCCACCCACCCCTCACCCCGCTTTCTTCTTGTGGGCGGCGAAGTCGCGGGCGTAGGCGAGGGCGCGGGGGCCGAGGGGGAACTGCTCCTCCACCATGGTGGAGCCCATGGCGTTCTCTGACATGTAGGTGCGCGGGGCCAGCGGCGGGAAGGCCAAGGCCAGGAACCAGCCCAGCCCCAGCACGTAGCTCAGGGCGCTGGGGGGGAAGATTGGGGGGGGGGTGTGTCAGGGAAGGGGGTGTTTTACCCCCCTGCCCCCCAGTGCCCAGCCACTTACCAGAGCGGGGTGTTGAGGCGCAGGATGAGGCGGGACAGCAGCCGCCGGCACTGGGGGTCCGACAGCAGCCCCATGGTGGGGCTGGGGGGTACTGGGCTGCTGCTGGGGGTCGGGGGGAACAGGAGACAGGGCGGTGTCCTCACCGGCACCGGGGACTGGCCCCACGGGCACCAAGCTGCCCAGACCCCCACACAGGCACCCCCCGGGCCTGTCCCCAAACACCCCATCCCTGCCCCACATGCGCCCCATGGCCCTGTCCCTGCCCCACACGGTCCAGTCCCTGCCCCACACTCACCCCACGGCCCCATCCCCGCCCCACACGGCCCTGTCCCTGCCCCTCACGCACCCCACGGCCCCGTCCCTGCCCCACATTTCCCCCTCAGGCCCCATCCCCGCCCCACGGCCCCACACCCCCAACCCCCGTTCCTGCTCCGCCCCGGCCCAGCGCCCGCCCCACACGCGCCCCCAGCCCCATTCCTGCCCCCCATGCCCAGCACGGCCGCGCCCCTGCGCCCCAGTGTCCCCCAGTACCCCCAGTACCCCCCAGTGTCCCCCAGGGGCCCCCAGTACCCCCCCGGCACCTCTGGGCCCCTCCGCCCGGCCCGGCCCAGGACGCTCAATCGCTACCGGAACGGGACGAGCCAGGCCGGGGGGCGGAGCCCGGAGACATCGATCGGCCCCGCGCATGCGCGGGGAGCCCCGGGGCGGGGGGTGCGGGGGGTGCAAGGGGCTCTGCAATGGGGGGGATGTGGGTGGGCAGCAAGGGCATGGGTGTGACAGCGGGGCCGGGTCAGGGCCCCCCAGCCTCCTCGTGCTGTGCCACAGCCGGGGGCACCGGGGGTACAGCCCCACTGGCACGGCACAGGGCACCACGTGCCAGATGCCACACCGCCTGGCACTGCACCGTGCGGCACAGGGCACAGCATGCGGCACCGCTCTGGCATCTGGCACCAGACAGCACCCGGGATGGCACACCACATGGCACAGCGCTGGGTGGCACGTGCCACAGGGGTGGCACAGCGCAGGGGACCCCCCGGCACACGGCACGGCGCGGCACAGCGCGCTACATCCCACGTCACAGGGCGAGACCCACGCGGTAACGAAACTTTATTGCCACGGGCACCGTGCCCGCTCCCCCCTCAGTCGCCCAGCGCGGCGCTGACCTCGCGCAGCCGCTCCCGCACCACGCGGTCCAGCAGCGCGTGCAGCGCCCGGCAGGCGCCCGCCGCCGCGTCCAGCACCAGCTCCAGCCGCGTGCGGTGCAGGCGGGCGCTGAGCTGCAGCAGGGCCACCTGGCCCGAGGCTGGCAGCAGGGCCAGCGACAGCCGCGGGCCCCCGGCTGCCTCCTCGGGCCAGCTCAGGTCGGCCAGCGCGGTGTCCTCGGCCAGCCCGGCCGAGCTGGCGCAGACGAAGTCCCGCATGGGGATCCCGGCGTCCATCAGCGCCAGCGTCGCCGCGTTCACCCCCGCGCAGTAGTTCCCGCCGTCCGCCTGCAGGATCTGGGGAGCCGGGGCACGGCGGGGGGACAACGGGGACGGTGAGAGGATGGGACGGGGACGGGAGCCTTGAGGGGACAGCGAGAGGGCAATGGCAGCGACAGTGAGGGGACCACGGGGCGATGGCGAGGTGATGACGGGGAGCAGGGAGGGGACAGGGGCAGCGAGGTGACAATGGGGGGGTGAGGCCCCAGGGGTCGGGGGAGGGATGATGGGGGGGGGGGGGGAGGGGAGGCGGGGGGGGCGGGGAGCAGTGAGGGCACGGGATGGGGGGTGGTGAGGGGCAGGTGAAGGGATGACGGGGCTGGTGGCAACAGAGGCAGCGAGGTGCTGGTGAGAGGACGGGGTGGGGGAGACGAGGGGACAACAGGGGGTGGCGAAGCTACGCAGGGCAAGGAGGTGACGGGAGGCCACCTGCCCCAGCCCTCCCGCTCGCCCCAGCCCTCCCGCTCGCCCCACTCACCTGCACGTAGATGTCGATCTGGGAGCGCGGGTAGAGCGTGGTGAGGATGGCGGCCTCGAAGGTCTGCCGCAGGTGCAGGGCCAGCTCCGCTGTCTGCCGGTCACCGGGGGCTGCCCGCTGCCGCCGCCGCTCCCCGCTGCTGAAGGTGGCCAGGCTGTACTGGCAGTTCACCAGCGCCCGGTCCGGCAGCGCTTTGCTGCGGGAGCCCCGCATCTGGGGGGGACAGGGCGTCAGGGGAGAGGGGGAACGGAGGGTCCAGCGGTCAGGCCTGGGGGGAGTGGAGGGCCCTGGGGGGAGCGGAGGGACCCGGGGGGGGGGCCGGGCTCAAGGGGGGCGGAGGGACCCGGGGGGGGCCGTGCCCGGTGCCCGGTGCCCGGCGCTCACCTCGTGCGGTCCATAGACCACGGCCAGCGCCTTGGTGTTGCCCTGCTCGATGTAGGCCGAGCCGTCGGCCTGCGCGAAGACGCCCATGCGGGCGCGGACCTTGCGGAGCTCGGCGGGGCGGCGGCCGTCCGCCCGGTACCCCTCGTCCGACAGCAGCTCCCCCGCCGCCGCCATCTTCCCGCGCCGCGCCGAGGCCACGCCCCCCGAGAGGAGGCCACGCCCCCAAGGAAGCCCTCTCGGTGCTAACGTCCCCGCAGACCACGTCCCCGCAGACCACGCCCTCTTTATTGAGACCACGCCCACAAGCGGCTTCCCCCGAGCCCGCGCCCCCGGAGGCCACGCCCCCTTGCTCTCGAGGCACGCCCTCCAGGAGACGTCCCGTATAAGGCCACGCCCCCGTGTTTAGACCACGCCCTCGTGCTGCGCTCACGCCCCCGTCCCGAGACCACGCCCCTGTACTGGGGCCACGCCCCTGTGTCGATGCCACGCCCCCGGCCCTAGGCCACGCCCCCGTCCCGAGGCCACGCCGCCCGCGGGGCCCGTGGCTGGCGCTGCCCGGTGGGGAGCGGCGGAGACCGAGCCGGACCGAGCCGGACCGGGCCGCACCGAGCCATACTGATCTGTACCGAGCCGTCCCGAGCCGTCCCGTCTCGTATCGGGCCGTCCGGTCCCGTCCGGTCCCGTCCGGTCCCGCCATGGCGGCGGCAGCGGCTGCGGCGGCGCCGGTCCCCGGCGGGTTCCAGTTCGCCATCGATCGCGGCGGGACCTTCACCGACGTCTTCGCCCGGTGCCCCGGCGGCCGCGTCCGCGTCCTCAAGCTGCTCTCCGAGGACCCGGGCTACGGGGACGCGCCCACCGAGGGCATCCGCCGCGTCCTGGAGGAGGTGCGGCCGGCGGGACCCCCGGGACCCTCTGACATCCCCCCGGGACCCTCGGGACCCCCCGGGACATCGCCGAGACCCCTCCGGGACCTCTCCGGGACACCGCGGGACCCCTGGGATCCCGCTGAGACTCCCCCGGAATGCTCCCGGGACTCTCCCCGGGGACACCCCGAACCCCACCGAGTCCGCCCTCGGGATGCTCCCACGGGACCCCCGGGACACCCCTGGGAGAGCTCGGGACCCCTTCGGACCCTACCCTCCCCCCCCACCCCGTGCCCCTCCGGGGAACCCCCCGGGATCTTCTCCTAGCTGGGTTCTCCTGGGACAACGGGACCCTTCCTGGTTGGCACCCCCAGGACCCGGTCCAACAGCCCCCAGGACCCCCCGAGATGCCCGGGCTGACCGTGTGGCTCCTCCCAGGGCTGAGGGCTGGGGCAGCCTGCTGTTGGGTCCAGGGGCTGAAGGTCCATGGTGGGGCTGAAGGTCCATGGTGGGTCCCTGGGGATCTGGTGGAGCCATGGGGCTGAGATGGAACCGTGGGGCCACGGGGATGAGGGTCTGTGGTGGCGCTGAGGGTCCGCTGTGGGGCTGAGGCCTGTGGTGCTGGCAGGAGACGGGGGTGCCGGTGCCACGGGATCAGCCCCTGGATGCCTCCGGCATCGAGTGGATCCGCATGGGCACCACGGTGGCCACCAACGCGCTGCTGGAGCGCCGGGGTGAGCGCCTGGCACTGCTGGTCACCCGTGGCTTCCGTGACCTCCTCCACATCGGCAACCAGGCCCGGCCCCGCATCTTCGACCTGGTGAGGACTGGCACCAGCACCCACGGACTGGCCTGGGGCTGCTGTGGCACATCCCTGTGACCCACATCATCTGGGGCTGGGGTGGCACATTCCCATGACCCACATCATTTGGGGCTGAGGTGACACGTCCCTATGGCCCCCAGTGTCCAGGATTGGGGTGGCACGTCCCTGTGACCCATACCAGCCAGGATTGGGGTGGCACGTCTCTGTTACCCACACTGTCTGGGGTTTGGGTGCCACATCCCGGTGTGACCCATGTTGTCCAGGGTGGTGGTGGCACATCCTCGTGACCCACGCTGCCTGGAACCGGGCTGGTACGTCCCCATGACCGGCCAGGCTCAGGGAATGTGTCCCCAGATGACCCACGGTGCCCAGACTCAGGGCAACGCGTCCCCACGTGACCCACGGTGCCCGGGCTCGGTGGGGCACAGCACGTCCTCTGCCCGCCGCAAACGTCCTTGGCGGTGGCAGCAGGAAGTCACCGGACCCGGGGGCCGCGTCCCGTGAGCGCCGCTGGGCCCCGGCCACACGGCCTCGTGCCAACCCCGGCCACGAGCCAGTGCCTGCAGCCGGCCGGGAGCCAGCGGCAGCTCCAGCGACGAGGCTGCCGCGTCCCCGAGCTCCTTGGCGCGGGGGGTGCCCGGCGGTGACCCCGCGGTGACATCCCCTCCGCGGCGCAGGAGGTGGCGGTGCCCGAGGTGCTGTACGAGGAGGTGATCGAGGTGGACGAGCGGCTCATCCCCCACCAGCCCGGCTGCCGCCTCCCGGGTACCGAGACCCTCCCGCTGCTCGAAGGTGGGCACCGGGCCTGGGGGAGGGGGACGCGGCAGCGGCGTCGCCCCACGGTGACCCCCCGGCGTGTCCCCAGGCTCCACGGGAGCGTCCCTGCAGGTGCAGCGGCCGCTGGAGCTGTCGGCGCTGCGGCGAGAGCTCGAAGGGGTCCTGGCCCGCGGCATCCGCAGCTTGGCCGTGCTGCTGCTCCACTCCTACGCGTGAGTCCCGGCGCCAACCGCGGCACGGGGGTGATGGGGATGCCCAGCTGGACCCCCTGGCCCCCACCCCGGGCCCACCGTCCCCCCCGTCTCCTGTCCCCCCTGGCAGGTGGCCCGGCCACGAGGAGCAGGTCGGGGCGCTGGCACGGGAGCTGGGTTTCCGGCACGTCTCGCTGTCGTCAGCGGTGGCGGGCATGGTGCGGGCGGTGCCGCGCGGGTACACGGCCTGCGCTGACGCCTACCTCACCCCCTGCATCCACCGCTACCTCCAGAGCTTCCGCGCTGGCTTCGCCAACCAGCTGAGGGTCAGTGTGGCCATGGGGACCCCATCCCACCGGGACCCCTGTGGGCACCCATCCTCCCAGGACCACCCGAGGGCACCCATCCCACCAGGACCACCTCGTGGGTGCCCATCCTGTTGGACCCTTCCCATGGGCACCCATCCCACTCAGAACCTACCCTGGGCACCCATCCCACCAGTACCCCCCCTGTGGACACCTATCCCACCAGGACCCTCCACGGATGCCCATCCTGCTTGAACCCCCCGTGGGTGCCCATCCCACTGGGACCTGTCCCTGGACACCCGACCCCCCAGGACTCACCACAAACACCCATCCTACCAGGATGCCCACCCTGTTAGAACCCCCCTATGGGTGCCTATCCCACCGGGACCCCTGTGGGTGCCCATCCACACCCACCCCACCACAGGCACCTACCCCACCAGCAGCCCACCATGGGCACCAACCCCACCAGGTCCCCACCGTGGGCACCCACCCGCCCTCCCCCCCTCCCTGCAGGATGTGCCAGTGCTGTTCATGCGCTCGGACGGGGGTCTCACCCCCATGAGCCACTTCACCGGTGCCCGTGCCATCCTCTCGGGGCCGGCCGGCGGCGTGGTTGGCTACGCCATGACCACCTACGGCCGGGAGGACGGGCAGCCCGTCATCGGCTTCGACATGGGCGGTGAGCGGGGTCAGGGGGCTCGGGGCGCGGGGGGTCCAGAGTGGGGTGGGGGTCCCTCAGGGCTGAGCCACGCTCCTCAGGCACCTCGACGGACGTCAGCCGCTACGCCGGTGAGTACGAGCACGTCTTCGAGGCCACCACCGCCGGCGTCAGCATCCAGGCGCCGCAGCTCGACATCAACACCGTGGCGGCCGGCGGCGGCTCCCGGCTCTTCTTCAGGTGGGTGGGGGCACCGGGCACCCAGGGGGGCACCGGGCAGGGCACGGTGGGGGTCGGCAGAGCTCAGGTCTGTCTCAGCTGCGGCACAGCCAGGACCCTCCTGCTCTTGCCGGCATCTCCTCACCGGTTTTGGGCTCCTTGTGGTGGGTGGGGGACGCTGGGCACCCACGGGTGCCCCGGGCAGGATGTGGTGGGTCTTGGCAGAGCCTGGGTGCGGCTCGATCGTGGCACAGCCGGGACCCTGCCACTCTTGCTGGCGTCTCCCATCCAGGTCTGGTCTCTTCGTGGTCGGCCCCGAGTCGGCGGGTGCCCACCCCGGCCCAGCCTGTTACCGCAAGGGTGAGTGGTGGCAGCGCCGCGTGGGTGCCGTGGCACCGCCCCATCCACACTCACCGCCTCCTCCCTGGCACAGGGGGTCCGCTCACCGTCACCGATGCCAACCTCTGCCTGGGCCGCCTGCTCCCCAACTACTTCCCCCGCATCTTCGGGCCGGGCGAGGACCAGCCGCTGTGCCGGGAGGCGGCGGCACAGGCGTTCCGCCAGCTGGCTGCCACCATTGACGCCTTCCAGGCTGGCACTGCCGCCGGTGCCCGCCGCCCGCCGCTCTCAGTGGAGGAGGTGGCCATGGGCTTTGTGCGAGTGGCCAACGAGGCCATGTGCCGGCCCATCCGCGCCCTGACGCAGGTGAGGTGGCCGCGGGGTGGGAAGGGTGCCAGGGGTGCCCAGCGTCGCCGCCGCCGGCGTCACCACGCGGTGCGCCCGTGTCCCCTCCCCGTGCCAGGCGCGGGGCCACGACACCGCACACCACGTGCTGGCCTGTTTCGGGGGCGCGGGGGGACAACACGCCTGTGCCATCGCCCGCGCCCTGGGCATGAGCCGCGTCTTCATCCACAAGTAGGTGTGGGGGGGGGCGGCTCCATGGGGCTGGCACTGCCGGATGGGGGGATTGGGGTGAGGGGGGCACTGGGGAGGTGCCCTGTGGCCCCTGGGTGCTGCTGGGGTGTTCCCAGCCCCTGGGGAGGTGGGGGGTTGGGGGACTCTGGGCACATCCTGCTCCTCCCCGGGGTGGCTGTGCTGGCACTGGGGGCGTCCCAAGCCTTGGAGGGGGTGGGGGGACTGGGGGAGCCCCTTGGTGCTGGGTTTGGGGGAGCCCCAGCCCCCAGGGGGGGTTGGCGGTGCCCGTGGCTGATGGGTCTGGGGGTGCCTGTGGGGGCTGGTTTTAGGGTGCTCCTGGCTGACAGGTCTGGGGGTGCCCTTGGGTGATAGATAGTTTTGGGGGTGCCCATGGGTGCCTGGTTTGGGGGAGCAATTCTGGGTCAGGGATCTGGGGGTGCCTACAGGTCCTGGTTTTGGGGGTGACCCTGGGTGCCAGGTCTGGGGGTGTCCCTGGGTGCCGGGTCTGGGGGTGCCCCTGGGTGCCGGGTCCTGGCGCATCGTGGCACGGCAGCGGGGTACGCGCAGGCACAGCGGGGTGCTGTCGGCGTACGGGCTGGCGCTGGCCGACGTGGTGCACGAGGCGCAGGCCGCCTGCGCCCTCCGCTACGAGCCGGCCACCTTTGCCCGGCTGGACGAGCGCATCGCGGCGCTGGAGCGGGAGTGCCGGGACGCGCTGCGGGCGCAGGGCTTCGCCGGGTGAGCGGCCTTGGGGGGCCTGGCTGGGGGGGACGCCCACACCAGCCGGGGACCCCCGGGCGCTGACGGTGCCACCGCGCAGGGAGCGGATCCGCACCGAGGCCTTCCTGCACCTGCGCTACGAGGGCACCGACTGCGCCCTGATGTGCTCGGCCAAGGGCCACCCGCCCACCGCCCGCTCCTGCCGCGCCGGAGACTTCCAGGCCGCCTTCACCAGCCGGTGAGTCCCGGCACCGCTGGATCTGTCCCCGCGCTGTCACCTTACCCCTCCCGGTGCCACGATTCCCATCCCAGTGCCACAATCAATCCCCATCCTGGTGCCATGATTGATCCCCATCCCTGCGCCACAATCGATCCCCATCCCTGTGCCACGATCAATGCCCATCCTGGCGCCACGATCGATCCCCATCCTGGCACCACGATCAATCCCCATCCCTGTGCCACTATCAATGCCCATCCCTGTGCCACGATTGATCCCCATCCCTGTGCCACAATCAATCCCCATCCCTGTGCCACAATCAATCCCCATCCTGGCGCCACGATCTATCCCCATCCTGGCACCATGATCGATCCCCATCCCTGCACCACAATTGATTCCCATCCCTGCGCCACAGTCGATCCTCATCCTGGAGCCACGATCGATCCCCATCCCAGTGCCGTGATCCCCCATGTGTCACTGTGATCCGCTTCCCAGCACCACAACCCCTGTCCCAGTGCTGTTCTCTCCATCCTGGCACCACGATTGTCACCCTGGCTCTGCCATCCCCCATCTTGGTGCCGCCATCCCCATCTGGCACCATGATCCCCTGTCCTGGTGCCGTGATCCTCGTGCCAGTGCTGCAATCCCCATCTTGGTACCACAGCCCCCATCTCGGCACCATCGCACTGTGCTGGGGGTGGCCGGGGGGGTCTCCCGGTGCCCCCTCACCACAGCTGACCCCCAGGTACCTGGTGGAGTTTGGCTTCACCATCCCCGACCGGCCCATCGTGGTGGACGACGTGCGGGTTCGCGGCACCGGCAGCAGCGGCATCAGCTGCGAGACCCCCCTGGCCCCCAGCGGGACCCCCCCCCGTGTGGAGACGGTGAGGACGGGGAGGGGGGTCCCGGGAGGGTCCCGGTGGGGCTGGGGGTGACCCGGCGTGGGGCTGGGGGCTCGGGCTGGTCCCGCAGGTGACGCGGTGCTACTTCGAGGAGGGGTACCTGGAGACGCCGGTGTTCCTGCTGGAGGAGCTGGCCTGTGACCACAGCGTCCCCGGCCCCGCCATCGTCATCGACAAGAACAGGTAGAGACCCCGAGGGGACACTGGGGGCCCCAGGGAGCTGGTGGGGACCCCGAGGGGACACTGGGGACCTCAGGGAGCTGGTGGGGACACCAGAGTGACAGTGGGACCCCATGGAGATGGTGGGGACACCAGAGTGACAGTGGGACCCCATGGAGATGGTGGGGACCCTGGGGGGACAGCAGGACCTCAGGGGAGCTAGTGGGGACCCCAAGGAGCTGGTGGGGACCCCATGAAGCTGTCAGGGACCACAGAAGGCTGGTGGGACCTTGGGGAGCCTGAAGGACCCCAGGGGGCTGGCGGGACCTGAGGGAGCTGGTGGAGACCACTGGGAGTTGGTGAGGAGACCCAGAAGCTGTTGGGTACCCCAGGGAGCTGGTGTGACTCTGGGGAGCCAGTGGGGACCCCGGGAAGTCAGAAGGAACCCAGGGGAGCTGGTGGGACCCAAGGGGAGCTGGTGGGGACTGTGGGGAGCTGGTGGCACCCTGGCAAACTGGTGGAGACCCTGGAGGAGTTGGTGAAGACACCAGGGAGCCGGTGGGGACCCCAGCAAGTCAGAAGGACCCCAGGGAAGCTGGTGGGGACCCTGGGGAGCCCCTGAGGCCTTGCCCTGCCGGCGTGACCCCCAGCACCATCGTGGTGGAGCCGGGCTGCACCGCCAGCCTCACCCGCTTCGGTGACATCTGCATCGCCGTGGGCTCGGGGGCCCCGCGCCCCGTCGGCCCCGACCTCGACGCCGTCCAGCTCTCCATCTTCTCCCACCGCTTCATGAGCATCGCAGGTGGGGCCGGGGCTGAGGCGGGGCCGGTGGGCTTCTGGGGGCTGGGGGGGAACCTTCTCCTGAGGTCCCACCATGTCCCGTGTGTCCCCCCGCCCCGCAGAGCAGATGGGCCGCATCCTGCAGCGCACGGCCATCTCCACCAACATCAAGGAGCGGCTGGACTTCTCCTGCGCGCTCTTTGGGCCGGACGGGGGGCTGGTGTCCAACGCCCCCCACATCCCCGTGCACCTCGGTGCCATGCAGGAGACCGTCCAGTTCCAGGTAGGACCCCCAGCAGCTCCCCCCGGGGACCAGGACCCCCCACCCAGGGACCAGCTCAGCCCTTCCCGGTGCCCTGGCAGATCCGGAACCTCGGCGAGGACCTTCGGGAGGGGGACGTCATCCTGAGCAACCACCCCTGCGCGGGGGGCAGCCACCTGCCCGACCTCACCGTCATCACCCCGGTGAGTGCGGGACCCCCCCAGGGCGCAGGACCACCCCCCCCACACACCCTGGGCACCCCGGGACTCAGCGCCGGGCTGTCCCCAGGTCTTCTGGCCGGGTGTCCCCAAGCCGGTGTTCTTCGTGGCCAGCCGCGGGCACCACGCGGACATCGGGGGCATCACGCCCGGCTCCATGCCCCCCCACTCCAAGGCCCTGCGCGAGGAAGGCGCCGTCTTTGTCTCCTTCAAGCTGGTGAAGGACGGGGTCTTCCAGGAGGAGGGTGAGTCTGTGGCAGGGACACGGCGGGGGGGACGATGAGGGTGTGGTGAGGGTGGTGAAGATGTGGTGGGGATGGCAGGACCATGGTGGGGATGTGGTGAGGACGTGGTG